>CBVK0100154705.1:0-27151 GCA_900067695.1 Picea abies
CTCTTCCGATCTCACTCCATCATGTTGCGAATTAACCACATGCTTCTTCTCCTCATTTTGCTAGATTCCCCTATGGACTCCCAAATCATCATTTTTTGGTTACGTTCTGTTTTACCTGCACCTCCGCAGGATCACGAACCCACCATTTCATCCAGTTTTACCTGCACCTCCGCAGGATCACGAACCCACCATTTCATCCACCATCAGTTTGCCCATCTGCGAACCTATCTCCATTTCACCAACCTCATATAGAAACTCGCCAATGGGGCCCCCACCCTTCATCAGTTTTTTATGACAATTCTGCCCTCCCTGGGGCACGCATTTCACACTGGGGCACCCGTTTCTGTATTTGTACATCTTTTCCAAAAATTATTTATTATTTATTATTTATTGTACAAACACTTTTACCTTCAGTCAGTACATTCTTTGTCGTCACCGTTGGCGACTTTCTTTTTTGGCCATATGCAACCCATGTCACCCTTGGATTGGAGCAGTACTTATCATTGACCCTTGCCGACATCGTCCACATCTTCAGAGTACCTAGCCGGTCAGTTACCCCTACCCTCTGAATTTGTTCACCTTGTCCCGCCTCTGGCACAACTTAGTCCCGGTCTTGTCATCCACCTAACACTCGACCTTGTTACATGGTTGCGGCCACTGTTTCCCTCATATATCCTCCAACCAAGGGCAGTCTTGAGTCATCCCACTTCTTGACTTCGTCCATGTACCTCTGTCACTTCATCACCTCAGTAGATCCCATGGAGTACCTTTTTGCTTTTGGCAGTCGCATCCCCCTTTTGTCGACACCAACACACTTTTCCAAAAGGGGAGACAGTATCTTGATTCTCATTCTCTATTAATGAGAGATCTCGGACGGCACAGGGAGAAACCACATTGCTTCCTGCTGTCGTTGGCCCCCATAACATTCGACGCCAACACTCTCTCATGTTATGGTGGGTCTTACCTTGCGACTATTGCAGTTCTTTTTGTCATTTGCCGAAGACCTCTGAATTTGGTAGGGCCATCAATGCCCACATCATCATCGCTGCTTATTACAGCGACCATTGCCTGTTATTCAGAGTATGTTCATTTGCAGCATTGTCTTCTGCCTTTATCATTCCGCCCCCGAGGGCGCTGCAGTTGTCTACATCAACACTTCCGTCATCTTTTTTTCAGAGTTACATCACACGAGCATGGGGCATGCCCGCCTCGTTTGTACACAGTTGTATATTGGTTCATACACATCTCTCAGAAGATCGAGATACCGATTCCTTTTTCCTCCAACGGATCATTCCGAAGGGTCCCACTATTTCTTTCCTTTACAACCACAGTCTCAGTAGAAGAAACATTGATGGATTTCGGCTATACGTATGCTCCTAACCTCATCCATCAGGGGGCATCTGTTATCACTGAAATTTTGTCTGCACATGGCGACAAGAACTCCGCATCATCAACACAACAATGAAGTCATTCATGGCACAGAATGAAGTTTACAGCATTCCAGAAGGGTCAAAAACTATACAAAAATGGAAAGACACTTCACATCAGTAAAGTGCGCGGGTATGCGCGAGATAAGAACGTGTTTTGCGCGCTTAAGCACCCGATGTGCGACTGTCCACAGAAAAAGCCGCGCATCTGCTAATACGGCGCATTAATTGCCTAAGTCGGCCTCCCGACCGCTCATGGACCGGCCCCCAAGATGATTTGACCCTCTGATCAGGGTCGGTTCTGCAAATACGGCGAATTTATGGCTTAAGCAAACCCTAAACTAGCCTGTGTCTACACCGAGAACTAGTTACGTGACCGCCTGGAAATGGCTATAAAAAGCAGCGAAGGCTCATTGTTTCAGCAGGGAATTCAGAGTAGAGTTACGCTGTCCAGATGCTTCTAAGCCTTGCCTTGGATCACCAGTTCATCAACTGTGTAATATCGAGTTCTCTCACCATCCATTTCTTCTTTGTTCATTTTGTAAGGAAGGCATTCAGTTGAGGATTCCCGAAGGACCTTCCGCTGGAGGGAAGAGGAACCATTATCCCTTTCTATAGCGTGTGCTTTGGTTTTTGTTAATAGATCAAGCCTTGAAACCACTGGGAACTCCCTTGTCTCACGTTTGAAGTTTTGTTTATTGTTATGATGTTATTTGATTTTTAGCTGTTAGATAGATTTTATTTCGTTTGGTTTTTTGTCCTCTGTTAACCCATTTTGATCCACAGCAAACCTGTTCTGCCTTGCTGAGCCCGACAGGGCATGCTAGTGCTCCCATTCTTGCTCACCCGGTGACGATTCGAGCACAAACATATTGCATCAAGTCACTGTCCTAAGTCTAGAGTTGCTAATCTCAAATCACAAGCCTTATCTATCAATATACTAAAAATCTGCTTATATCTAAGTCTAAGCCTATTGGGTCTGATGGTTTGTTTTAAAAGCCATTCCATGAATTAAGCTTATCGACCAAATCACTCAACATGCCAACTCCCGAGTCATGTCCACATGTCACATTATTATACAAACTAAAGCCCCGAGTTAAGTTATGATTTAAGCCCCGAGTCACCAAACAAGTTGACACATCAAATATAGACAATGAAGTTCTTCTTGGTTTCATACACTGATTGAAAACCTTTCTGCTAGATACCTTATCAATGATCCAGGTTCCTAGAGCTAAGATTACAGATGTCAAGGGGAAATTTCAGATCGATGTGGTTGGAATCTTTATGCGTAGGTGAATGTGCCAAATGATATAACACTCCATATTAAGAGCAAGGTTACAAGTCTAGAGCAGTGTTCAAAATAGTCCAACTAGATACAAAATTCAGGTTTTTCTTTTCAGCCAGGTCCCTTCTGGATCTCTGCGCAGCCCCTGGCAGGTGGATATAGGTGGCCATGAAACATATTGTTAGATATAGGTTTTTAAAGGCCGACTACCAGGTTTATTTAAAATGCAATCACTCTTGAATAAGTGGATTTGTTCTCAAGATTTTCCATGGCCAACTACATGCAACCATATGTCCTGAAAATAGAAAGGAATCAGGACTGTATTCAATGAAAGATCATTTCAAATAATGCACAGGATTTTATTTCTTTTACCTTCCCAACCATTGCAAGTCAATTTGATTGACTTCATATGAAGGAGATTAAAAGCTATTGATCGCAAATTAGCTCCTGAAAGCGTAAGTCAGTTATTTGGCCAAACAAAGTAAGCACAATAACTAGATGGTTGTCTACTCTAATCCATACAATGCAAAGGGACATAATGAAAATTTGGGAAGATTCAAGAAGGATTAGATGTTAAAGACTTTTCTTTAAGACTCAAAGAAAATAAATATAGATCATAGCAGCTCAATACAAACAAGAAGCCATGGAAGATGGAGTTTTCTTGTTACTTGAAGCTAGAAATAAGAGGCAAGAACATAATCCTACTGAAAGCTACTGAAAGCAGAGATTTCGGCAACTAATCCCACTTTGTTTCATACCTATAAGTTGTTGAAAGTCCAGACACGGGAAAAATGTTAATAATTTTGCTCAGATCAATTTTTTTTGTTTTCAGTTCATTCGAAGAAGGTTTCAAATCAACATCAATATTTAAATGGATATAAATCATCCTATCCCCCCAGATTTTGAGGAAAATACTATGGAGAAAAGGCTCAAAGGGATTCTATTTTTAGTTGAAGATATGCTCAGCTATCCAAAAGGATTACAAGTTGCCTTGTCATCTCCTTGAAGACTACAAAGATATACTGAAGACCATCAGATTGATAAGAGTTTGACTCCTTTTATATAGGATCTATTCCTATAATTTTGTAATTAGTTTTATATCATGTGATTTTTAGTTTTCTCAATCCTTCCATATAGGATCACAGTTTTTATTGTAAAATCTATCTAAGCCAAGGTTTACAACAGTTCAATGGGGGACGAAACAGTCCCGAGGACTTTGGTACGAGTCTGGAGACTACACCATGCTACTATTGTAATATACTTTTCTCATATACAATACATAAGCACATGTTCCTTTCATTATTACTGTCAGATTACCATCTCTTTTCTTTTCTATACTTTGATTCAAGTTTGTCTTAGCTGCTAATGAGTGTTATCTCATTTTTTCAGTTCATAATATTGATTTAATAGTAATCTACACCATCTTTATTCAACCCATCACCCATCTGATCTAGTTGATAAATATAGAATTCTTCACCCACAGGTCAGCTACTCATCTGATATTTAATTCTTGAAATCCTTATCTCATCTAGTTATGTATTTGATAGTCTTGAGAGTAATTTGGTTTTCTAGTATCCCATTTGATCCAATAAACATATAAAACCAAACACATTTTAAGTTACTAGACTTCTTCAAGCTACAACCTAAGAAGGACTCCTGGAGAGATAACAAATTGGGGTCATTGCCGGGGAGAGGAGATTGAAGCCAACTTCCCTAGGAGATGACATAAGCTCCAGCTTTGATGATAGACAAAGATTGAATGCTTTTTGGTTGTAATCATCTATCTCATGACTCCATGAAGGATGAATTCAATGGCGACTCCATTGTTCATAAATATGTTGGTGACTCCACTGTTATGAAATGAACAAGATCTTAGCTAAGAGGTATGCTTTCTGTGTTTTTTCAAAGATTGTTGGTTTCCCTAATCCATTACCTAATAGAGATGAATGGGAAAATAGCCTTCCTAGATTTTGAGGAGAAGATTGGGAAATACTAGCTGAACATTTGCTAGATTTCCATGATTGCATTCATCAGTTGCAAGTTGTGCATAAGGATGTTCAGATCAAGCTCTTCGGGTTTTCATTATAGGGAATTTCTTGTGATTGGTACCGGTCTCTTCTTATTGCCAGTATCATCTCTTTGGAAGATTTTCATGCTACCTTTCATTTTTTTTGCAAAGGAATATTTTCAGCTGACCTTCTATATCCCGAATGTTGTCATGAATTTAATTTATTAGATAAAGATCCAACCATTCATAAAGATTTTGTTGCAGCAGAATATATATCTCATTATGATCGAGGGATTGGTGATCCACATTATAATAATCGTAGTGATGCTTTTGACATTGTATTAAATGGATCTGTTAAAGATAGTTGTCATGAAGATCATATTATTTATTTTGAAAACTCAAAAGATGATAAGCAGATTTTTGGATCAGCATGTAACAATATTGAATTTGCAGTAGATACTAAGGGTATCTCTTAGCTTCCAGATTTGCAGACAAAGGAAGACTGCAGTAGATATGAGGAAGAAGGTGATGAGATGAAAATTCTAGGTCAACATTCCATCCTATATTATTCTTCGATAGAGATTGAGCATTCTACAGTGAATTATGAAATCAGTAAAAGAAATCAATAGCCACAATACAATCAGTTGGAACAACATCTTAAAGAGGTATTTCTTTGTGTCTTTCATGATCCTATTGTTGATTTTCTAGATTCCTTGAGTAGCATAAATATCAAAATATTCTTGACATATGAACGCTAGTTCTATCATCTGTTTAAACCACATGTATGTTGGCTATGCTTTCCTTCATTATTTGAGACAATATCAAGAACAGGTTCAGTAAATCAATTTCTTACATGGCCTCATTGAAAGCATGACTTCACTTGATAAGAGGCAGTATAGATGGTTAGTATAGGATTTAGCAGAAGAATATGATCTTCATATGAGCAGGTAGATTGTTTTCAGTTTTCTTGAATAAGTAGAGAAAGCTACGGGAAAGCTACAGGTTTGCAGGAGATCAGTTGCACAGGCCAAATGACTCCATAGCCTAATGGTAAAGGCTACTAGAACTATTAGGTTTTTAGAAACCTCACAGGGAGGTATCCATCCCAGTTGGAGCCAAATGTTAGAGATTAAAAATACAATGGTATTTTTGAGAGTGTTTTCATCACTTTTACTTATTACACTCATTTCTTAGTTTTTTGGTTAATGTCTTGACCTCCAGGTTCTTCATCAATCTCTCGGTGAATTCTTTTGCCCAATATCCTTTGAATTTATCCTCTTGACCTGTAATATGAATAAATTTATTATCCCTAATCTATTGCATCTAGTCACTGTACTAAGTCTAGAGTCGCTAATCTCAAATCACAAGCCTAAGCTATCAATATACTAAAAATCTCCTTATATCTAAGTCTAAGCCTATTTGGTCTAATGGTTTGTTTTAAAAGCCATTCCATGAATTAAGCTTATCGACCAAATGACTCAACATGCCAACTCCCGAGTCATGTCCACATGTCAAATTATTATACAAACTCAAGCCCCGAGTCAACAAACAAGTCGACACATCAAATATAGACAATGAACTTCTTCTTGGTTTTGTACACCGATTGAAAACCTTTCTGCGAGATACCCTATCGATGATCCAGGTGCCCAGAGATGGGATTACAAATGTCTAAGGGAAAGTTCAGATCGATGTGGTTGGAATCTTTATGCGCAGGTGAATGTGCCAAATGTTATAGCACTACATATTAAGAGCAAGGTTACAAGTCCATAACAGTGTTCAAAGTAGTCCAACTAGATACAAAGTTCATGTTTTCTTTTCGGCCAGGTCCCTTCTAGATCTCTGCAAAACCCCTGGAGGGTGGATACAGGTGGCCATGAAACATATTGGTAGATATCGGTTTTTAAAGGCTGGCTACTAGATCTAGTTAAAACGCAATCACTCTTGAATAAGTGGATCTGTTCTCAGGATTTTTCATTCCCGACTACATGCAACCATATGTCCTAAAAATAGAAAGGAATCGAGACTATATTCAATGAAAGATCATTTCAAAGAATGCACAGGAATTTATTGCTTTTACCTTCCTAACCATCACAAGTTTAGTTAATTTTATCGACTTCATATGAAGGAGATTAAAGGCTATTGATCGCAAATTAACTCCTGAAAGCGTAATCTAGTTATTTGGCCAAACAGAGTAAGCACAATAACTAGATGGTTTTCTACTCTAATCCATACAACACAAAGGGACATAATGAAAATTTGGGAAGATCCTAGAAGGATTAGATGTTAAAGGCTTTTCTTTAAGACTCAAAGAAAATAAATATAGATCATAGTATCTCAATACAAACAAGAAACCATGGAATATGGAGTTTTCTTGTTGCTTGAAGCTAGAAATAAGAGGCAAGAACAAAATGAAAATTCATTTTTACAGTTTTTGAAGACCTGCACTTTCGACAACTTAGAAGGATTCTAAAAGGCTCTGTTAGCTACCGAAAGAAGAGATTTCGGTAGCTAATCCCACTTCGTTTCATACCTGTAAGTTGTCGAAAGCACAAACATAGGTAGAATGTTAATAATTTTGCTCAGATCAATTTTTTATGTTTTCAGTTCATTTGAGGAAGGTTTCAAATAAACATCAATATTTAAATGGATATAAATCATCCTATCCCCCATATTTTGAGGCAAATACTATGGAGAAAAGGCTAAAAGGGATTCTATTTTTAGTTGAAGATATGCCTAGCTTTCCAAAAGGATTCCAAGTTGCCTTGTCATCACCTTGATGACTGTAAAGATATATTGAAGACCATCAGATTGATAGGAGTTTGACTCTTTTTATATAGGATATGTTCCTATAATTTTGCAATTAGTTTTATATCATGCTATTTTTAGTTTTCTCGATCCTTGCATATAGGATCACAGTTTTTATTGTAAAATCTATTTAAGCCAAGGTTTACAACAGTTCAATCTAGGAGGAAACCGTCTCGAGGACTGTGGTTCAAGTCTAGAGACTACCCCATGCTACTATTGTAATATAATTTTCTCATATGTAATACAAAAGCACATGTTCCTTTCATTATTAATGTCAGATTACCATCTCTTTTATTTTCTATACTTTGATTCAAGTTCGTCTTAAATGCTAATGACTGTTGTCTCATTTTTTCAGTTCATAAGCTTGATTTAATAGTAATCTACACTATCTTTATTCAACTGATCACCCATCTGATCTGGTTGATAAATATAGAATTCTTCACCCACAGTTTAGCTACTCGTCCGGTATTTAATTCTTGAAAGCCTTGTCTCATCTGGTTATGTATTTGACTATCTTGAGAGTAAGTTTGTTATCTAGTATCCCATTTGATCCAATAAACATATAAAACCAAACACATTTTAAGTTACCAGGATTCTTCAAGATACAACCTGAGAAGGACTCCTGGAGAGATAACAGGTGGGAACTAAGGATAATGATGGTTGGACATAGGGATAGGTGGAGCTTGAGGGTTTCCTTGATTATGTCCTCCTCTCCATCCTTGGAACCAAGGATGTTGGTATTGAGTGGACCAGTTTTGCCAACCTGGTGAGGTCTACTATTGTTGTTGTTGATAATAGGGTGTAACTTGAGATTGGAGATCTCAGTACGTGGGTTGCTTCCTAGGATGCCATGGCCTCCTAGGTGCATAAGAAGAATCCCCAGGATCTCCACTCCTATATATGGCTAATAAATTGGGAAATGATGGACATTTATCAGTTGAATGGTCTTCTGTACATAAGCCACAAACTAAAATTTTATCTAATGGGCATTCCCTTGAGGAATGCTTCCTCCTACATCTTGGGCAATATATGTTCATTGCTACATTTTCCTCCTCCTATTTATTTTTAATTTTAAGGGTGTCCAATTGGGAACCTATTGTGCTTAAGATATCTGTCTTGAAGTTTTCTAAAAGTTTTCCTATCTCTTCTCTTGTGATACCACCTGAACTAACTGGTTTTAAGCTTCTATTATAAGGGTCTCGAACATTATTTCTTGTTTTGTCTCTACTCCTTGAGTAATTTTTACACATTTCACATATTTGGAAAATGGTTTAAGGGAGATGTCACCTAATTCCATCAGGTTATGCATCTCTAGATATTCTTCTGAAATTCCTTTAAGGAAAAGAGCCCTAACTGCATCCTCTAGGAGGTCATGGTATTTTGACTTCCGGGAGATATAGCCAAATCGTTCCATATAATCTTTGAGGGTCTCGTCTTCTAACTGTTGGATTTTAAAGATGTCGTTACAAGACTCCTTGGTCTTGCAGTAGTCTTGGTACTTCTTAAGAAAGATGTCTTTCATGGCTTCCCGATATCTAATACTGGATTCTCCCAACCCCATGAACCATCTTAGTGTAGAGTCTTTGAGGGTGGCAGGAAATATTTTTAGTTTCTTGGCATCTTGTACGAAGTTATAGCTCCTACACAAGATGTCAAATTCAAATAGGAAGGTGTCTAGATCTTCACTGTTTTTACCATAAAAGGTAGGCTGTGTTGAGAGAGGAATATTCTTCATGTTGAGATTTGGAGTGGTGTCCAAAATTGGAAACCCAAAGGTAGTTTCGGTTTGGTTTCCAGTTTCTTCTTCCTCCCTTTGTCTTACATTGTTATGATCCTCCTGATCATCCATGTTGGTTTGGTTTCCAAAAATATAGTACCTGGGTGGTTTTATCTTTGAAGAGAACAAGGTTTCCCTTTGATGGAAAGGTCTTCCTATTGATTGGATGTATGGGACTCTACTCTAGCCGATTGAGACTATTGGTGCCAAAGTTTATGTGTCAGTTGGAGAGATAATTACATTGGCTGAACTACCAAACAAAATATTCACCTGCTGAGGGTCTATGATGTCCTCAAAATTAGGATCTCCTATTGGTGGTGTAAAAGAAAAGGTTGTATTGTTTGGTTTTGTGGAAGGCTCAAGTGGTCTTGCCTCCTGTCCTAATATGATTGATGCTTCAATTTCTTGTTCTATAGTGCTCCCTGTGTTAGTCTCTTTTAAGGATTTTGTTAATATTCATTGATTTTGTAGTAAGTAGGAACACATTTGAAAACTCATACACTAACCCCATGTGCAATTAAATATTATATTGTATCTTATTTATGCTTTTAAAATGAAGTTTAAAATAGAGTTTGGAACAAAGTAGAACATAGTTTTAGTTTATGTTTTCTTTGACGAGGCTTTGGTGGATGGATAGGGTTAGTTTCATTTTTTATTTGTAGATTGCCTATTCAATTGTTATTTAGATTTTTCTTAACTAGTTGTTGATTAATTTCCTCATTAGTTTACTTTTTATATGCTAAGAATCATGTTTAATTTCTGTTTATACGCATTTTCCTTTCTGTAATTTGAATTGTTAAAAGAGATATAGCATAGTTTTATTTTATGCGATTTCTTTCCTAGAATTAGACTACAATTCCAATTCTTAGTTAATGATTGAATTTAATTATGAGTTTTTCTTACATAGCATAGATTACAATTATAATCTCGTTATAATGTTGATGGTTAATGCACGAGTATTAATCACATGAATATGCAGGGTAATTGACATTGTTTATGTAATGGCTAAGCTCTAACTGGATTACTTAATCCACACCTTTCACTTTGCTATTGAAATCAGTATTGATCTTATACCTCTTGAATTATCTTTAATTGTCAAATGCCATCGAGATATTATAAGACATCGGAGACATTCACACAACCATCAACACTATATTTGAGTTTTTATAGGTTAAAAGATAGTTTCTTGCTTTTGTAGATCAGAAGATAGTTTTCTTGCTCTTGTAGGATAGATAGTCTTTTGCTTTGGTAGACTGCAGAGTAGTTTTCTTATCATAGATTAAAGGTTAGTTGTTAGTTCTTCCTTCATTCAATTAAATAGATTTCCTTTTATGAATTAGAGATAGTTGTATTAAGAATAGAGTTCACTTGTCTTTTGGTTTAGTTAATTTCTTATTGAGTAGTCTTGCTTAGTTTACTTGTTGTAGAAGTTATCATAGGGTAGTTAGTTGTTTACTTGATTTAATAGGTTAATTGCTTACTCGTCTATTATTTCTTTGATAGTATAGTTGCTTGTTTATTTACTTGATTTCACAGGATAGTTGTTTATTGAATTTAGGTAGGATTGTTAAAGTAGTTTTCTTTTGCTATTTGTTTATAGTTATGCTTAAATAGTTGCTTTTGCTTATTGATTATGATTGAACTAGTTTGCTTCAAGTAGGGTTTTCACTTGCTTTCCTAGAACTATCCATCGATCCTTGGTTCAAAATTACTTAGGTTACATAGTTTAAAGTTTCTTAGTAGGGTTTTCTCATTAGATAGATTTTCTTGAATAGATTAACCCTTAGATAGCCACTTCCTTAGTTAGACTATACTACTACCAGCCCTTCTACCTTGGCATATATTTTTATACAACTCTAAGTTTAATTACCCCGGGTTGACAATTTAATTAAGGTTTTTTAGTGTGTTTTTAGTGCATATAGAACGCCCTTCATTTTTGGCACCATTGCCAGGGATTTGTCTCAAGGTAGGAAGTAGTTAGGAAATAGCTCATTTCTAGACCTTAGCATTATATTGGTGGTGGGGGAACTTTAAGACGAGAGGTAAGAACCTGCACATATGCTATTGCAAGCTCCCCCAAACCCAATGGTAGTTTTTTCCTTTTGTTTTTGTTTACTTTCATGAATAGACCTAGAGAAGCAAAAGGGAGACACATTAAATCTAAATCAGACCTTTCAACCAAGGTTCCTTCCGATCTTTTCGGGGGAAGGAACATTTCACTCATAAGCTCCACAGACCGATACCGAAAAAAAAAATCTATCTCAACTCAAAGAGCTAAGGTAGTCTCTGAATACTAACCTGCAAAAGAACTAAATAGTTAAGCTACAACAACAAATTATATAACAAGGAAAAAATAACAATGCATGTACAGGAAATGAGATAAAATACATCTAAGCTATGAAATGCATAAATAACTAATAGAACAGTTACCAAACTATTGGTGCCCCCCCCAACAAGTCGTGGTCACTTATCAAATGCACACCACGAGCTCATCAAAATGATTTCACCATTAAAACTTGAAAAACATAGTCTTATATAATTCTGGCAATTGAAAATAGAAAAAATAGAGGAAAATCGTATTTGTCTCTATCCCTCTACTTCTTCTACTTGAATATTGTATGACCACCATGGTGGTTTTTATAAGCTTTACAAACCAAGTTTTCGACCATTGGAGGGTCAAACCACTTCTAAAAACAACAAATTACATTAATGGTTCCCTAACTACCGAAATGGAGCGAGCCAATAATCACCTTGCTCAACAACCCAAAACAAGTTGTCAAGAATTCAGTAGCTGGAGGGGGCAAGAACAAGAAAAATCCATGTTCTTGATTCTCCCATTACTAACCGCCAATACCATAACTGCCAAATCGCACATCATTTTTGTGCAAGATGAGGTGTCAAATGGAGTGTCGGACTGGGTACCGGATCGAGTACTGGATGGAGTGTCAGATTGAGTGCCGAAAGTAGAAACATGATGCAATTTTTCCCTGTAACACAAAAAAACGTGAATTAGATCCTTGGAAACATAAAAACATGATGAGTTATACTCAAGATCAACATAAAACATGAATTATACATACCTGGTGTGGATCATAACGTTTTGGCACAAAATTCTTCAAAAAGCTTCTCCAAAACTTGAAAAACACATATGTACATTCGGCAAAAGTATCTAATTACTGTCATAAAATTGATCATATCTCAGGCCCAACAGGTAGCATATGTGAGGTCCGTCTGCAAGGTTCCCCCAAGTATTTTTATCCAATATCTTGACAAGAGCATGCCAAACTTGGGAGGAACATCAACCACCATGATATCCATGACCACACTCTTCATCGACAGCTGAAACAGGGTCACAACGAGATCTTTGATGACTCCAAGACATTACACTCTCCTTGAATCAAAATAATACAAATCATGATAATATTTTGTTATTTCTAATCTGATTTCTTCCATGACAGTTTTGGGCATGATATTATGAGATGCCCCTGAGTCCATCAAACAATTATGAAACACCTTATCATGTATGTTCAGTGATGTGTAGAAGGGAGGGTATGAAACATCTCTATATTCTACCGTAGGACCTAAGATGACTGTTGGATTTTCATCTTGGAGGTTTACTGATTCTATGGAATGACAGGGTGGTTCAGGCTACAACATCTTAGAGAGGGACCTTTTGAAGTCTCCATGTTTGACTACTCTGAAAGGGGGAGATGGATTATGATCTTATGAATTTCATGATCAAATTTAAAAGAGGAAGGGGGCTTCAAAATTTATCTCACCTCTGGGACGAGGTCTTTGTCTATTGGTGAGGGATTTTGAGCTTTCTTTTCTTTGTTGTTATTTTCTACATCCTTAGTAGGCTTCTCTTCTCTGGAGGGATGATCAGGGATGTCAAACTTCCCTTCCTTCTTTTTAGATCTGAGGTTGTATTTATTTGGACTATTACTGGTCTTTTCCCCCTTGCTTAGATAATTTATTTGACTGTTCATGAGGGAGTCCTGATAGGCATATTGAGTTAAATGGGGAAAAGGGGAGGTGTCTCCAATATAATGAATTTCAGGGTCAAGCTCCTCTTCTTCCCTCTCTTCATCAATAATAAGGTTTTTTTGAAGGGGGGTTTGAATTTTCTGATCATTCCTGTCTCTGTCCCTTTGTTCCCTCAGCATAATTTGAGGAGCATGGTTATTTGGCCTCCTAAAGTTTCCTCTGCTATCATCATTTGGGACGTTCTTGTAACCTTTCTTCACCTCAAATTTCATCTTCTCCATTTCTATAGACAAGGACTTCATCATCTTGGTCAATTCATCTACTTGAGGGTGAGATGCAGAAGAACCAGAGGTTGAGGCCTCAAAATCTCGTCTTTCCTTGTCTCTGTCAGATTTGATTCTGATCTTGTCAAGTTTCAACTTCCAACACATTGGATTCTACTTCCAGGGATGCATCTTGCATACTAGCCAAGGAAGTATCTCTTCTCTCTCTAAGAAGGAGGCAAAAATCAAGTTCAAAATCATTGGCATAAGTGATTTTGGTAGAGGCTTATGTATGCTTTATCTCAACAGGGATGTTATTGTACATTTTGTTGAATCTTTTGGAGAAATTAGAGACAGATTCTCCCTTTTTCCTCTTCAAGGATCCAAACTCTATGATATAATACATAAAATATGTTTTATCCCCCCATTGTCTCAAGAAGGCATCATCTATAGCCTCAATCCCAACAATGGATCCAGGGTTCAAACCTTTGAACCTGTTTCTAACCTCACCATCAAGGCTCTGAACAAAGGCTCTCATCTAGACATCTTCATTTTCAATATTTAGATTATCTGCATAATTGTAGAAGGCAACAAGGTGCTCTTAAGAAGTTATGTCTTCTTCTCCAGTGAACTTGGGCATATCCTTTAGGTGATCTCCAGGAAGGAGAGCATTCATTGGTTGAGGTAAGACCAGGGGGGCATATCTTGTAGCCACTATGGCATCCATTCTGCTTCTAGGGGGATTAGCACCTACCATAGGGATATGAGGTGGAGGAGAACTAGGAGGATAAGGTGTTAGAACAGGGGAGACTGGAACTAAGATTTCGAGAGGAAAGGGAAACAATAGAGGATTTGGAGAAAAGGATATCTATCTCAAGGGAGCAGAGGTTTCCCTCTCTATAAAACCAACAACTCTAACAGAAGGAGGAGTGGTAAAGTCCAGGGTAGGAAAATATTCTAAGGCGCTGGGTCTAAACCATGGTACAACTTTAGGAGAGAGAGGAGTGACAAGGATTTTTCCCTCCAATCCCAGACTAGGAGGGAAAGAATCAATAGGAACACTCCCAAATTTTAACGTTTGGGGAACTCCAACATAAGGTATAACAAAAGGCTGAAAAGTAGAAATTGGAGTTCCTATAGGATAATGAAAATCATAAGAAATACTTGGTTCAACAGTAGAAGTACCTTGATGAAGGGCCTTTCCCTTTCTAATAATTTTCTCTGGGTCAACTTCAGGTGTTGGAAAAGGAAGCTCTGGAGTAGACCTCGTATGTCTGCTTCTGGAAGCCACAACTGAAACAATGGAGTCACGTCAGTTGGGTCACCACAGTGGAGTCTCCAGGTGCACAGTTGCAATCTTTGATGTACCAAGTTCTGATGTGCCTTTAGAACTAGTAAGCTATGTCGTTGAATCCCAGCGAAAATCTTCAATTCTTCCTCGGTAGCGGCGCCAAAAATTTTAGCACCAGAATTCACCTCTGGATTGCATCAAAGGTAAGACTGATACCCATCAGTTTGCATGCCACAGTGAATAGTTTTAAAGGCTGGTCTAATGGATGTAGTCTCAAGATTATATCTCTTTAACTCAGGAAGCTGGGTTGGTGCACATATACAAATGATGTCTTGATCTAACTTTAGTCAACAAGTTTGCATAGTGGTGAGTTGGCAGAAGGGCATGTGAAGAAAATGTGAAGGCTTTCTATGGACATCTAGTCTTCCAGCAGCCTACTGATGAAAAGTTTCTGATATAAGATTGTTACGAGGGAAAAACTCTTTATGGCCAAGGGTAAACCACAACAGACAGGTATGACTATAGAAATAAACTCAATTCCATTGTATGCTATATAAACTAATGTGCAAGATAAGAAAGAGGCCTACCTCGATCCAATGTTTGTTGATATTCCATCGTTGAGCACTCCGACCCAAAACTTTATACCTGCAATAATTTCTCAACAAATAAGAAGAGAAAGTATATAATGATAATGTAAATGGGTTAGCACATCAGATAGAATAATCCATTAATAAACATTACAAACATGCCCATGGATAATAATCATGTATTTGCATGATACCAATAGGACGGGAAAGGAGTATTTCTATTAATAATTGATCAACATAAGTGTCAACATTACATACTTTCGTGTCGAAAAAGTTCGAAACCAAGGAACCAAGTTCCTTCCAATTGGGTCTCCACCACTTCAATCCTCTACCAAAGGCAAGATCAAAAGAGAGAGACAATGAGATTCTCTCAACAATAGGGAACAAGCTTGGGGGCTGAACAATGTGTTTAGACTTGAGGGACAAAGGGATGCAGACTCAATATGAAGTAATTTCTCTAGAGTAACATTTTTCTCAAATTTGAATGCTTTCTCCTCTTTTCCATAGCTCAAAATTGTGCTCTTATAGCCTTCAAAATGTAACTGAAGGGACAATTCAGAACGTTTCCAGTATATGGAAGGCTAAGGATTAGAGATCTCTTGTCGTGACATGGAAACCCAACTCCATTTTTGTATTTTCTGGTACAAATCCTGATGTACGTGGGATGTAGTGGAGAAACCTATGTATACGCTTGTTGTATAGTTGATAAGGCACGTATATGTGGAATTTGTTTTATTTTTATCTCTGGATTTGTCAAGAAGGGATGATAAATCTGCATAGGGACATGGAAAAAGGCCCTCTATGAAAGATAGCAATGGTGAGGAAAATATTTCTATAACAGATGCCCCCCTAATGTGTGAGATCAGAGGAGTATCTGCAATGGCCAAAATACATTATAAATAATCCAGGAGCGGAGTGGTAGAGAACCAGCTGGACAAACTCGATTTCTCATTACATTCTATATTGACTTTGCATACATGGATGCCAAGAATACAATGCAGATGCATGCATAAAATATACCAAGTAAGTGTTTGTGGCCATGAATAGGTAGATACAATTGTGGTTATATGCCAAAAGATGTCATAGTCACGAACAGGGCCCAGTGAAACTAGTCTCAAAATCAATCTAAAGATATCTATATACCGTGGAGTACAATCTGATCTCCCATGATCACTAAAGTCAAACAGGTGTTGGTCCAATGAAACGAAAGCAACAACTTAGGAAAGCTACGACCACATAGTGATGTCTTCAAGTCTTCTACACTATCTGCCAAGGGTGCAAGTCTACATCATGTTGATAAAGGAGTTGAGGTCGAACATAATGAGACATTGTTTGATTACCAGTCATTGAGGTATACCATTAACAAATGCGAGACAACATACCAATAATGAAAGTAGGTATCAAGGCACCGAGTACATTCCTAGAATTTTGAATAAAGGAGTCGGTGTCAAACACTTTAGAAATCCATTGATCAGGATACATTGATGTATTCCCATCTGTCAATGGTGAGAGAGCCTGCCACTAATGACTGTAGGCCTCAAGGTACCAATAAAACTCTATGTCTTGTATCCAGAATAGATGAGATGAAGTCGATGGAAAGAGACCTGAAAGGAGAGAATTAAGGCATCTCTCATCAGTCAGCATGAGGAACAAACAAGGAGCTTCATGATTTGGTGGAGATTGTATGAAGAACATGTTCACGAACCAATGACCTTATGCATATTTCACGTGTATCAAATGCAAGCAGTACACGAAAAATACCCTCTGAATAGAAGCCAATGATGAAAATTGTTGACAAAGGCGAGGAAACCATCGATAAGGCTAATGGAATCCAAGACATTGCATGAATCCAAAAGTGTGAATAGATGTCTTGTCATTGAACACAAGGGAAACCAACCAGTCAATGACCAATGATGAAATGTTGATTGTTGGGTTCAAGGTGACCTATCGATGATGCAAGTAGGGCTAGGGTGCGTGATAAGACCATAGTATCATGTGATTATGAGACAAACTGAGGGTATTTCTAACATGCAAAGTCAATATTTCTGAGGAGTGGCCGATGCAGGTTGTGAGACTTCCTTTGAAAAAGAGCATGAGACATGTGGTGGAATCCGGTAGCATAGACTCAATGATGTGATGATTAGATGCAGGAGGAATCAATAACATTCTCTATAGGGACTAGAAGAGTAACTAGTCGGTTGAGAAAACTCTATAACGAGATCAGCTTCCAAAGGCCATGCTAAAACCCAAAATTATGATGACACAAGGACTCAATAATTTTGTGCTATGTTCAAACGAGACACAACCACTGCCATTTATAATATAGTACTCCCTTCCCACCCATCTTTTTTGTTTTTTCATAATGAATGAATGCTATGATATAGAGGAGGAAACGAGTGTCGCAAGTAAGAAAAACTAGTTCCAGTAGTGGAATGTACCTATGATTAATGCAAGGAAATCAATGTGGGAGATAGACACTCAGGGTGATGTTTCCTCTAGGGTATAGGGTGTCAAATTGTGAAGGATATAAACAAGTCTCTGCTTGGTTGAGGATGAAAAACTTCTTAGGCAATGGTTTATAATGCAAATCGAGAACTAGCTAAAGGCTCAATACTGCAAGCGAGGGCATGAGATGAAATCACAACTTGATGCCAAAAAATATCCTTTTCTATGTCTTGTAGTCTAATTGGTGTGAAAAAGGGGTAAACATGTGCCAAATAGACGTCTTTTCAAATCCAATTTACGAGTGTGAAAAAGACAAGTTCACTTGACAATCTTTTCTATTTTTGATAACAAGTTGGAAAAGAGATTAACTAAGACTCGTGACCTTTCAAATCCAATTTAACGAGTGTGAAAGGGAAAAATCACTGGGCAATCTTTTCGGTTTTTAGACGAGTCGGAAAAGAGCTTAATTAACACTCATTTTTGGGAGTCCGCGGGGTATAAGGCTGCATGTGCATGAATGAGAAATGGGGCTCATTATAAATTCATGTGTCAAGTTATAATGGACTCTCGGTCCTAAGAAAAAACTTGGCATGGGCACCAAATGACAAAGGGGATCTAACTAGGGCACCCATGTTTGGTAAGTCTCTACCATTTATTAGTGATATTACTTATAACAGACGAAAGGTTTAGTGTCACAACAAATGGGTTCGTACCTAAGGCGTAAAAAAGGTGGTAGTCAAAGGATAATGTGAAAATGATTGATGGAGTGGATACCTATCCTATATGCTAGGTTATGAAAATACCTACCCAAGGTGATGAACGACCAATCATGGCATTGAAATCTGTAAGAAAATTGAGTCGAAACTACAATGAACTAGCTCAGAACAATATTTGAATTAGTCCATTAGGTTAAAAAATAGCATGAAACTATATAAAGTGGGTAAAAATAGCTTATAAATAGTAATAAAATAAAAAATCACTGTCTCATTTTGATTTTTACCCAAATAGTGCAATTTGGACCAAAACTACCTCCAAGATTCAAACAACGATTGCGGGAGCATCAGGAAACAAAATCATGAACCGTCTGGATTAGGTAACTCTTCATCTAATCCTCTTAAAATTCAATGGATTACATTTTGAATTAGTGTTGGCACAGGGGTAGACCCAGGGTTCACTCCAAGAGAACACCAACAAGCGCTAGCTACTGGCCCTTTCGACAACACCTGCAAAGCAGATGCAGTCTCACCCGAAGCAACGATGAGGGGGTTGCAGGACATAGATGTCTACAACCAGGGGAATATCAAGTGGAGCTTGTATAATAGAAATCATAGTATTCATATATCACTTATCAACAATATCTACTCTGAGCAGCTATAGATCTTGATCTAACACAGTAATGAAAATAATAGTATAATAAGGGCAGAGATCAAAGAATTAATCACTCACACAACACAAAATATACGTGGTTCACACTCTCTCTAGGGCTACATCCATAGACCTATGCTTATGATATATTAAGATAAAGATTACAGTTCTGATCTATTCTCTTGGCCAACATATCCTCTCTCTCCTTCTCTCTTTCTCTCCCCCTTCCTGTGCACCCAACTGCAAGATCTGATCTTCTCACCCAGCTGAAGATATTACAATACCAGAAGGTTCTCACCCTCAGCACTTCTCTCTCACAATACAATGACCTCTCACCAAAAAAATAGAGCTAAGTCAATAACAATATCATACCTCCCAACCCTGGTCCTATTGACCTTTATTTATACATTACAATACCTCACCGATAGCCTTAGGCTGAAACCTAGGTGTCAAAACCCTAATTACCAAAACCCTAGGTCAACTTGATCCACTTTTTCTGAACTTCGCCAGCCTGTCTTTCCTTCCTTCTTGCGCGGTGCTCCAAAGCATACAATAGTGGATTTTTCCACTTCCTAAGTCATCTTCGGTCCATCTTCCTTGTTGATCTATCATCCTCGATCTCTTCATCCAATGGATTGCTTTTCCGCACTTCGTTCCATCTTTTCTGCTCTTTTGTTCACTTCGACCCAGTGATAGTCACTATGTCTCCCGCGAAGTTCACTTTTTACCTTTTCTTCCTTGTTCTCCATTTCCTTTCATAACCAAGGGCCAATAGTCCCCCAACGCTCAACTATGACTCGTTCTGAGGCACTTTAGATCTGATCCTTTCATTTTACTTCGACTTTGGACTGCGTAGTGTATCCTTTGCTTTCTACTTTATGCCTCCTTCCCTTCCTTGTGCAGAATGTATTTTCTATTTTTGGTACCCAGTTTCAACTGCACCTAGTACTTGAACCATTTTCCTCATGCCTTTACTTAGATCTTTGAGGGAGGTGGTTGTCATAGTACAACTTCAGCCGACTCCCATTCACCAATCTTTCTTTCCATTCTCCATTCAACATCTTCAGTTGCGCAACTCCTCCTTCTGTGATATAGGCGATCTCATATGGTCCAAACCAATGCATTTTGAATTTCCCAATGTGTTTGATAAACTTACTATCATATACCAGTACTAAATCACCTTGCCTGAATATCTTCTTCTTGATGTGCCTTTCATGGTAGGCCTTTTCTCGTTCCTTCTGAACTTGCTGATGGAACTTGGCAATGAATATGTCTTCTTCTAGTTCAACCAACTAGGCAAGCCTTTCATGAGCATCGCCGGTATCATCCATGTTTGTGAACACAACAATCCTTAAGCTTGGTACCAAGTACTCCATCGAGACAACAACTTCCAAACCATAGACCAACTTGAAGGGGGTCTGCGTTGTTAATTTCTTGCAAGTGGTTCTATAAGCCCATAGTATTGTTGGTAGTCCTAAATCCCAGTCATCCCTGTTCACGCTGCAAATCTTTGTCAATCCTGTCTCCAATATCTTGTTGAATGCTTCAACCATTCCATTTGCTTGTGGATGGTAAGGTGTACTCTTCTGATGGTGAAATGCAAATTCTTTAGTCATGGATTCAATTGTCTTATTTATGAAGTGTGTACCTTGATCACTCATAAGGACCTTAGGGCATCAAAACCTGGTTATTATGTCATCAAATATAAAATGTACAGTTGTAGTTGCACTACAGTCCTTGACTATTCTTGCTTCAACCCATCTAGTCAGGTATTCTATTGCAGTGATAATATAGCTTGCTCTTGTGCACTTTCTTGGTGGGTTTATAGGTCCCATGATGTCAATGGACCATTTTTCAAATGCTTGTAGGGTCATTTTTTTATTCTAATGTCATCTCATCTCTTTGGGATGGTTTTCCAACTCGCTAGCATACATCACATGCTCTGGTATATTCTTTATCATCTCTGTGTAATGTAGGCCACCAAAGGCCAACTCGCAGAACCTTCTACCTAGTTGATTTCCCTATGTAGTGAACTTCTACAATTACTTCATGAGCTTCTATGAGGATCATTGGGTGCTCTGTTTCCATAACGCATCTTCTTAGTATCTCATCAGGTCCCATTTTATATACCTGACCAACTATCAGTGAAAAATCTGCAGCGCGCACCACTAGATATTTCTTCTGGGAGATTATATACTCACTCGGAGCCATTCCTGCTGACAGGAACTAGACTATGTCTGCAAAGTGGTCATCGATATTTTTAATGGTGAGCAGTTGTGCATCCAGTAATGCATCCTCCAGATTGGTAGGTTCTTCGCCATGTTCCAACCTCGAAAGCTGGTCTGGGCCCTTGTTCATTTTTCTTGGCTTAACTATGATCTCAAAATCATATTCTTGAAATAGCAGAAGCCATCTCCATATTCATCCCCCCAACAATGGCTTGTTGACTAGGTACTTCAGCATGGAGTGATCAGTAAACATTTTAAATTGTCCTCCCAACAAGTAGTGGTGGAATTTTTGCAATGCATGCACCATGGTTAGTCCCTCTCTCTCTATAGTGGTGTAATTAACTTCAGTTGTGGAAAACTTCCTACTGGAAAATGATAATGGATGATCAATGTTCCCTTTTCCAGGTTGTGCCAGTATTGCTCCTAATTTAATGGAAGACGCATCAACATGCATATGAAATTCCTTGCTCCAATCTAGAAAGACCAGAATAGGCGTCGCCACCATCTTTTGTTTCAGTGTGTCGAAGCTCTATTGGCATTCTTTTGTCCAACCAAACTGACAGTCTTTCTCTAATAAATTCTCCATTGGCATAGTAATCTAATCATATCCTTTGATAAATTTCCTGTAATATCCAGTATGTCCTAGCACAACACGCAGTTGTTTGACTGAAGTAGGTGGTAGAAAATAAACTATAATTGCAATCTTTTATGGATCAACCATCAATCCTTTCTTGCATACAATATGGCCTAATAAGACTCCAAATGGTGAGAAGAAGGTGCACTTCTTCATATTTAAAGAAATTTGACACTACTTGCATTTATCCAACATTAGCCTTAGACATTCAATGTGGTTTTTCAATAGAGTAAACACAGTTCAGTTGTCAAAATATTCTTCTAAGAATTTATGAAGAAATAATTTTAATGCTTCAACCACCACCCCAGAGAAGATGGTTGGGGAATTCTTCAATCCAAATGGAATTACTGTATATTGGTAGGATCCCCACTTTGTGTCAAATGTAGTCTTATGATGGTCCTCCCTTGCGATGTAGATCTAATGGTATCCTAAAAAACCATCTGTAAAAGAATATACTTCTTGTCCTCCCACATTATCCAACACTTCATCTGTGAATGGTGTAGGGAAATGATCATGGAGACAATCATCATTCAGCTTCCTGAGATCTATGCAGATCCTAATCTCACTTGTCTTCTTGTATTGCACTACCATAGGTATAATCCACTCCAACTCCTCGATAGGTTCAATAATCCTTGCTTCTAATATTCTGTCAATCTCAATCTTCACTTTTTCCTTATATTTTGGGCTCAATCTATATGGTCTTTGTTTGACTGGCTTCACACCTGGTTTTAAATTTATTCTCATCTCTCCCATAGGTCCTTTGATACCCTTCATATCAGTGAACTTGGTCGGGAACAAGTCCTAATACTCGTGCAATAATTCTGTGATTTTGTCAATGGTATTAGCGTCCCAATAATCTCTGACATTGGCAATATTTGGTGTCTCCTCTATCCCAATGTTAACTTTCTTTATCTTTATCAGTTGTCCAATAAATGGAAGTTAAACTCCTGGTCCTTCCACATCTCTCTTCCCTTCTATTTTTTCGATATTCACCTTCCTTGGATCATCATCTTTGTCAGCATTAATTTTGTAGCAGATCTGCAGTTTTTGGAGGGGCACATTCCATTCATCCTCTTCTTTATCCAAAGGGATTCCAGATGCCTCCTTAAATACTTTCTGTCCCACTATCTGTAGTGCTTGATCTACTGAAGAAAATTTACTTTCAAACAAAAAGGTGGTTATAAAATTGGGGATCATACGTTCCCATTCTGAAGTGATGAGGCACAACTCTGCTTGAAGGTACCAGTTAATCGGGGTGGTATCCAATGTATTGACGAATATGTGTACCCATTTTTCTCTAGGAATGTCACTCCAGGCCTCTTTGTAGCTACATACATGGTCCTTTGGGAAACTTTGAGCTGTGTACCGCACTTCACAGCTTACTGCTTGTGCTGAGAACCGTGTTGTCATCAAAGTTCGACATTGTGTCCAGTCTGTAATATTTCTTTTATGTGTCCCCCACCATCTTGTTGGTGTGTCTTTCATGGCCTCATCCATTGCCAACAACCTCTATTGTGTTGGTACACTTGAATCAAATTTTGATAAGAAGTTCTCAAAGGGGTTCAACCCATCAAATATTTGTAGATTACTCACTATTGTGCCAATCCCGTGAACTTCTCCGGTTAGCCTAGCACATCTTCTTGTAGATACTTCGTACATCTGGTTATGCCAGTTCTTCAGCGATTCTTCTAAGTCAGATGAACATGTGCTATCACTTCACCAACTTACATTCTCTTTAGTTGTAGGGTTGATATAATTTTGTTGTCTTGCTGTTAATTTGTAGATGTTTTCCAATTCAAATGTGTGGTCTTCTTCTTTGATAGGCTCTCTATATCATGGACCCTCATCTAGTTCTAAAGGTGAGATGACCCTAAGTCCAACTCTCTAAAATGTCATGCATATTTTCTTTAGATGAACAACAATAGAATTACCGAAGGCCCAATCAATTCCTAACAATGCAGGGTAAGGGCAGCTATCATCAACAATTTCAATTACCTCAAAATCTGCAAAGGTTCTTACTCCATCGATGTCCACTGGGACATGCTCTAATCATCCAAATGGGCTGACAACTTGCTAATTAGCCATGTGAAGCCTGATAGGTGAATATACCAACTTCAATTTTCCCATTAGTGCCCAAGTTTGTGTCATGACATTGACCTCCGACCCTAAGTCAAGGACCACATAGTCTATCTCATACTCTCTTATCTGAGCATTCAAGTGTAATTATTTATTTGTCCTTCTCCTTTTTCCAATTTGGTGCACTGCCCTATTCAGTAAGGGGTCTATCTTTCCTAGCTCATACTACTTGATTCAATCTTGTAATTCTTGTACAACACCTTTATCTTGAATCAAGTTAACACAAGTGAAAAAAAATTCCATGAGTTTGCTTACCTCTTTCCCTTCTATTGGTGATGCATATGGATCAAATGCCTAAGGCATGCCATATTATTTGATTTCTGGTTGTCTCCTTCATAAATATCCTTGACCTCTTTTTAACTCTTTTCTTGCCTCCTCGAATATTTGTATTTCCTTATTAGCATCGAACGTTGGGGTCTTTTCTATGGCTTTCCTGACTTCGTGGTCGTTTTCAGTCTTTCCAGGGGCTGCTCTGTCTTCTCCTGTAGCAGTGCCTCCTCGAGTGATAACAACAACTCTAGGGTCTTCTCCACAAATTTCAACATATATCAGTTATACTTGTCAGTTCTGTAGAGGCCCTCGTCTTTCCTGAAGTTTAGCCAACAACACAGGGCATTCTGTTATGACATGCTCGAAGGAGTTACAGTAACTATAGCTTGTGCAAGGATTCTGACAATCCCTTGTTAAATGTCCTGGATGCATGCAGTTGTAACAGATTATTTGTCATCGTCCTCGGCCCATACCTCATCCTCTGTATCCACCGTAAGGATTGAATTTTTCTCTCCCCGGAGAGTTGTACTATGGAGTGTTTCCTTCTTGTTGTACTTCGCCTTGAATCTTGTATATGTCCCTCGACCTTTCATGCATGAAATCATAAGCTCTACAATCTCGACCATCGTGTCCCACTGATTTAAAAAATGTACAATATAAGTTTGTGGGTGTCTGAACATACTTCTGCATGTACTAGCACTCACCTAGGCAATGCCTATTTCTTCATACATCACACCAGGGTAGGTTAACTTGCTTCAAGGGGCTCGACGCCCCTGAGGCAAAGTACTCATGAAATAAGTGACAATGTTTCTTATCACAGCCTTCAGATATTCATCTTACACACCAGATATCTTCCCTTTTGTCTTTTCCCTTATCTTTCTTCATATCCTTGACCTATAAAGACAAACTGGTTAGCTGGCTCATGATCTGGCTAATGCTTGAGCTAGATTCTCCCATCGGTGTTGATTCAAGCTTCATGGAGATCTACAAAGATTTTTCCTGTGATGAAATCTTCTACTGCATCAGAGGGACTCTTATGTGTGGTAACAACGTAGAGATGAACCATTCTTTATACTGTTCATCGGGGATTTGAAAAGTTAATCAGCCTGTCAAGGTCTTGAATCTCTGGTCGAACTTCCAAATAGGTTCCTCTACCCTTTGTTTAATCTATTTTAGTTTTGTAATACATTGTGACTCTGAATTAGGTTTCTTAAACTATGCAATCAACGCATTCTTGATCTCATTCAGGGGATTAGGCTGTGCCAGTCCCTGGACAAGTTTCATGTACTAGCTCAGTGCACGGTCCCTTAGCGTAGTGCTAAAATGGGTTCTCTTGATGGCTTCATCGGTGATACTTTTAATATTCCATACGGCTTCACACAGAAACCAATGTTGATCTGGATCGTTAGATCCATCTCCTGTAAATATAGGGAGTCTCATTTCATCATCCATAGAGCTAACTAGGCTTCATTTCCGAGTAGATGTTGAGCTACTAGTAAGAGTACTCTGAAGATTCTGGTGGTTCTGACTATTCTAACTTCTAAGTACTGTTGGGACAATAGGAGGATTAGCATTACTAACTTCAGTAGTCTGCACAGTTCTTAAGCTTCCCCTTCTTCTGTTCTAGTGGGCTCTGGATGCTCTTCAACGGTTAGATCTACCTCTTCTCCGCTGTAGAATCCCTCTTCTCCGTAGTTTTTCTTAAACAAGTTGTCAAGGTGAACCCCTCATAATACTTTTCCACTGCGCATATGTCCATCTTCTATGTTGTTGTCGTTGTCTGAATTTTTGAACATTAGCCTTTTCAGATCCAGCCAGTCTACTGTATTTTTAATATGTGGTTTTCATGCAAGAGCATCTTGATTCTTAACTTCAAAAAATGCAAAAATTTTCCTCTCAGTCGTTTGAAGAAGTATCACTCAGCCTAGCTATATGATTTTCTTCTTTCAACAATGAATTCGGTAATATACCCTTTGATGGTACTATCAAACCAATGAGCTATGGCTCGGGATACGGCATTATCAACTCTCTTGACCTTATGGATCAACGTCGGTGTCCAAACCATAGGAGGTCTAGATATGATCTCAAACTGTGTGTTAGCTAACCTAGCCAACCACTCATGTAGCTCCTGATTGATTCCTCCAAATAATCTCTCGTGAATGTTGGTGAAGATGTATCTTTGTAGCCTATATTCAGTACTCAGTTTAGTGTTATTGTTCTAGGATTCAGTGAAGTCCTTCTCTCGATCCTCTATCCAATTTTGAATCTTTGTCTTCAATGGGAACCACCTTTCCCTTAAAAAGATTCTTGTCCTACCAACAGAACCATTTGTTGGCACAGTGGCAGACCCAGGGTTCACTCCAAGAGCGCACCAAAAATCCCTAGCTACTGGCACTTTCAAAAACACCTACATAGAAGATGCATTCTCACCCGAAGCAATGATGAGAGGGTTGCAGAACAGAGATGTCTACAACTAGGGGAATATCAATTGGATCTTGTATAACGTCAATCACAGTATTCATATATCACTTGTCAGTGAAATCTAGTCTGCGCAACTATAGATCTTGATCTAACAGAGTAATGCAAATAACAGTATAACAAGGAAAAAATAACAATGCATGTACAGGAAATGAGATAAAATAC
>CBVK0100154706.1:0-27148 GCA_900067695.1 Picea abies
TATATATATATATATATATATATAAGAGTAGGTTTAATGTTTAAATCTAGAGGGAGATACGATATGTATATTTTCATAAATTTTAGCAGTCAAATCGATGCGTGGAAGGGATTCCTTATCCCATAAACAAGGGGTCTCATACACCAATTTGGTATATGGCTTGACTGTGACCTTAAAAATAGGTTATTATTATTACTACTATTATTATAATATTGAAATTGTCTTATATGCATTCAATTGTATGGAGAGTGTGAGGTGGTAATTTCTCTATATAACAATTATAGAAAAACATTAAGAATTAAAAATCATGATTAGTTTTTTATTTATATATATTACATCACAATTATTTATTAAAAATAAAAATTATTTAAAAAAATAATATAAAGAAAAATTCCAAAAATAAAAAATGATGATTATATTTATAGATATATATTCTATTTAGGGTGGACATTTTGATTAAAAAATAAAACTTATAAAAGATATGATGATGATGATGATGATGATGATGATGATGATTAACGATCACTGAGACTAGAATTGGTCTATCAAACCTTAAAAAATGCAAGAGGTTACTAAGATTTATTTAGAATTTTATTTCTATGGTTGAAAAAGATTGATAGAAGCGTTCCAAGATCATCATAGTTTTGATGACTTAAAAGGTTAGGAAGGTCATTTTTGTGACAAATATTTGGAAAATGTGATTTAATTTGGGTATATGTAGGACACTCTAAGAGAAAGCATTTTTTATCTTCAACTTTCTTAGTGTCACAAAGATGACACATTCTTTCATCCATAGGGGATTCACCTTGTTGACCAATATCTTATCACATTCATTCATAAAGAGGGTTTTTAAATTGTGAAAAATAAAGTCAATATATTGTAGGTATTTTGGAGATGTGGAGTATCGGGGGGTCTATAGGTATTGGGAGGGGGTATAAAAAGGGGTATCTAGTAAAAATATGGGTTTCTTTGATTGGAAAAATGTATTGGAAGGGGGGTTCAACAAAATGATCTTTGGAGGTATTTATCAATATCTAATGAAATTAGAGGTATTCTTTAATATTCCATGAACGCAAGTGTTGTTTCACAGGTTCACTGAGTGAAGACTCCATACTTTCGTACCATTGTGTTTTGAGAATATTCCAACACCCAGTTTCACTATGTAGTTCATGAGAATTTGTTCTTATTTATTAGTGTTGATTTTCTTCTTTATGCTAGTTAAAATAGAGAGATACTTTTGATATTCTAGATTAGGGTTGAATACCTCCTTGTAGTATCCTAAATTTATTTTATACTCTAATTCTTTATTGCACCATAGATTCTCCCTAAATTTAGATATAATAGTTTTAATATTATCAATATTTTGCAGGATGACTTCTCCCTGTATTCCCCAATGATTTAGCCAAGACTTGGCATCTTTATTCCATCCCCACTTGAGTTGCTTGTGGTTTTGGCCGGAGTTTGAAGCAATTTTGGAAAACCTCTTTTCATCCATGTTGTTTATCTTCTTCTTGTACATTAAGTACCTGATCATAGCCATGATTTCAATGTGGGAAATGCTTGCTTCTATGTGGAGGATAGGATAGGGTGTGTTGCCTTTAATTTTGAGATGATAAGTTATAAAATTCTTTTGGATATGCTCTATATTTCTCTGTGATTCTCTAAAGACATTGCATCCCCAAAGGTCACATCCATATAAAATAACAGGAGTGACAAGAGTCTCAAAGAGGGATTTTTTCTTATCCCAAAGCCCATGGTCCACTAATTTACAATTGTTTTCAAGACCATAATAAGCTTTCCACCCTCCATCTATCCTTTTCTCAAAGCTATAGTGCCAATTGAGCTTGTTATGAAAATCAATTTCAAGATATTTGTATGAAGACACTTCCCCCAACATACACCAATAATTTATGTATATATATCCAACACACAACAATGATCTATTATAATAAAACACCACACACACAAACACAAACACACACACACACATATATTCTAAGCTACAAATACTGGGAAATCAATCAACAACATGACTCAAATTCATTACGATAATATACTCATTAAGAGTTCAACATGTCACTTGTGGGAATTGAACCTCGGTGAGAAGGATAACAATCTTTCCTCACAACAACCCAAGCTAAACCCAATTGACACACACACACACACACATACACACACATACACACATATAAGTGCTCATGCTTGGCTGATCTAAGGAAAAATGGATTTCCAAAGCACTCATTTAATAATACTTTTTGCTTAAAGTTGTACAGAGATTAGTGTTTGGAAGGGTAATTATGTGTGTTACGCCATGGTTTTTGGAGTGTTTATTTTACGGTGAATGTTATTATTGTTGTACTCTTAGAAAGTCGAATTTTTATTTAAAATAAATAAAAGGATGTATTTTGGAATGTAAAAGGTAACATCATTTTATAATAAACCAACGTAGATCCATGTTAAACTCGAATCTATCAAGCACCGGATTTTATTATTGTTTTTTTTTTTTTTGTAACTAGGGGAATCGGTAACAACGACAGTATCGAACTTGCGTGACGCGGGGTCAAATCCTGCCGGCTGCCTTATAACCCCTAGGGAGGAATGCACAGCCCACAAGCACGTCCTTCGATTAAATCGGGGTGAGAATCGACCTTGAGACCTCTTTTTACATATTTCCTTCCATTTACACGGCACTTGCCAATCGGTCTACACCCCTACGAGCATTATTGTTGTTTTTTTAAATTAAGCTGACTTTATTCATTATTTCATTTTATTTATTATTATTATTTTATTATTGTTGTTCTTTTAATTAAGTCGATTTATTTTTATTAATTAAGTGGACTTTATTATTATTGTTATTTTTAAATGTATTTTTATTATCTAATGCTAATTCTTCATTGCATTAACGCCTCAAAGTCTCCCCCATACTAGGTTGTAGAGCACCTCACTACTCTCAGTGCAATTATCTTATAAATTATAATTAAATAAAAATTTAGAAGTAGAATATCAAAAGTTTAAAGAAAAAAAAAAGTAGAGTATTGAAAGTTAAAAACGAAAAGTGATGGTTAGAGTAAACCTTAATCATGTAGTTATTGTTTTCTGAGAAATATGTAGGTTGATTTAATTTACAAGTCAATTTTGTTAAGAAGAAAATAGAAGATCCCTACCTTCTTAATGTTGTTTTTTCAAAATAGGTCAGAGAATATGCATTGAGGGAGATTCATAATATCTCTCTAGGTTGACTTTAACAATTGACTTTCCACCATCCATGGTGAGGGAGAGTCCTCCAATGGTACGAGGCATCATGGTATAGGTGATTAGAGGAGCAAAGGCTACCCAGTGAGATCTAAGCACATGGATCTAGATCCAACCATTGAAGAGATCCTCTTAGGTTCGATGAAGGAAACAACGTTGGCTCCTACAAGTTGCTTTGTGAAGAAGGTGGAAGGAAACCCCTCTCTATGCATCCTAACTCCAAAACCCTGAAGAAAGACCACCAATCTACAAGAGAGATCTCTAATAGGTAAGTTCACTAGATTATGACCTAGCCCTTTTTCAGATGATAAAAAGATAGCATATCTTAGATGTCTATGATGTGGGGTAAACTCTCTTTCTTTACACGTGGGAGGGATTCTTTGTGTTTTTGTTCCATTTAAAAGAGGGTCGAGTCACAATCTTCCACTCTATCCCATATTTCATGCGTTTGTGGGATTGTATCTCAATCATTGGATGTTGGATTTTAGCACAATAAAGGAAATAACTTTAGCCCATGTTTGGGTTTTCCTTCCCCATATTCCACTAATATTTTGGGACATAGATACCCTAAAAGCTATAGGAGATATCTTGGGGTAATTCCTTAAAGAAACATAGTCTAAGGGAGGTCAATATTGTTGTGTACACATTTGCATAGAAGTTGATCTAGATAAGGGTCTTTTAGAAGCCATCCTATTCAACTTGAAAGAGTAGATTTTCTTCCAAGAACTTGACTACAAACAATTGTCTTTCAAATGTAACATGTGTGTGCATATGGGCACTTTGCAAAGAATTTTTCACATGCTTCCTCCTCCCCTTCTCTCAATAGTCCAAAACAATTCTCAACTACACTCCTCAAAGTGGAAATCCAATGCATAACACATAAGAAGGACAAATGATGTTCAAACCTATGATTAGTAAGAAAAAATAGTATATGTGGTGTAAAAATAAAAAAATTCCAAGGCTAGCCCCTCTAGTTCTAACTACATCCAAGCCTTAGGAGACTTAGAATATTTTGAATATCCCAAGGAGGGAGAAGAGATCTAGACTCAAGCTCTAAAAAAATATTCCCTGACCCTCAGATGTAGAGACCTCGATGAAGGGAGTAGTGTGCAAATCAACAACCCTCAAATCAAATGAAGGGCTTCAACCCCCATTGAAAGAAACAAAATGACATATTATCCAAGTAGAGCTAGAAATTTTCATGAATGAGCAGACCAAAGAATGGAAATGAAACAAGAAAAGGCTAGTCCTAAACATTAGAAACCCTTTAGTGAAATCATCAAGGAAACATGCTCCTTGCACTTCACCTTCACTCACTCGAGGTAGGAAACCCAACTGAAAATGTAGGGAAAATGAGGCAATGAGGGACATTTCCCTGGGGATCCAAAACTCAATCTTTAGCTACAAGGTATTTTCTAGAGAGAGGTGCCACAATGACTCTCCCTGAAATTTATGTGTATTGTAATTAGACCAATATAATTTATTATATATTGCTTTTGCAAGATATTATATAATCAATTTGTTAGAATTTAATTGTGTAACACATGAAATGAAAGAAACATGGGAATACATAGCAGACTCACTACCTGGAAGATCCCCACAACTTTTCAGAAAAGGAGTTGGATCCATATAGATATATTCATCCTAAAACTTTGTAATCTCTACATATTTTCATTGTACAAGAAAATACATACTTTTTTAAATAAACAAATTAATTATTTATATTTCAAATAGTCTAAACACACTACGAATTGACCTTTTTTGGCCGTTCAAAATATCGGGAGGAGAAATCGACATTTTTCATCTGAAATCTAGTAGGAATATTTTTTTCGATTAATGAAATCATAGATTTCAAATGTTAACATTGCACAATCCAATTATAATAAAATATGGTAGTGAATCTATTTTTTCATTAAAAACAACAATTTCATCCATCTAAAATTATTATTATTTTTTTACACTAAAAAATTTATATTATATAAAATTGTAACTATGCTAAACAACATAATTACATATTACTATTATCCAAATTTTTTAAGTAAAATAGAAAACTCCTTGTATGCCTTAAAAAAATAAAAATAAACTTACATATATCAATATCCAAAAACTTTTTATAACTATATATTAAAAAAAAAAAACTTGACTATTAATAACTTCATCCAAAATTACTATTTTAATAAAAAACAATTAACCAAATTAATAGAAAAAAATATTTATTTATTTTATTAAAAACACAAAAAATTTAAGAATAAATGAATTATAATCCATATAGTACAATGCGAATCGTTGAAATTCTCAAAGTTAAGTGAAAGTGGGAATTTCAATGTGATGGTCATATATACACAATTCCATACACACGACAAAGTTTGGAAGAGATGCTCTATGTTTTGAAAGACCACAATCCATAATGAGTGAAGGATAAATATGCCTTTTTTATCTTTCATTCTCGAAGATCTTTTTGGCCAAAGATGCCTTTTTCCCCTTCACTCTCCATAGTTTTGTTTGTACATTTATGTACACCACTAATATGTTGATATTGTTTAATAATTTTATTATAATTATGTTATATGTTTTTTTAAGAAGTTTAAGATGGTTATATAATGGCTTCACAACAATTTTTATTTAATAATTTTTGAATTTCTTTTAAACTTGTAATAGGACATGGAACTTTTAAGTTTATTATTTATTTTCAATTACTTAACTGAGATAGCATGCTTGATGTAACGAAGATTGTGGATCTTTTTGAATATACTACTATTGTGAAAGATTATGTAGAGATCTATTTCTAAAGATTATGTAAAGATTATGATTCTTATTAGATTGTGTTTAAAGTATTTAAATATTGTTTATTTTTATTTTTATTTTTATCTTGAATAAAAATAAGTTTTTGTTTTTTCGAAAAAAATATAATAATGGTGACGTTTTTTTTAATGTTTTATAAATTAATTTACTTCATATAAGATTCATATAAAAGAATTTAAAAAAAAAAATAAAAAAATAATATCTTAAAATTATTTATTCAAATGGTAGTTGTGATGCTCCAAATTTGGTTATTTTAATTTAGGATTCATCGATGAAATTGTATTTGTAATTATCAATATAAACATAAAATAATATTTTAGAAAAAACAAGCTTAGTTTTCAATCTAGTTTTTTTTTGTAAATTATCCAGATCAAAATTCTATTCACAACAAAAATATAGTACACCTGTCATGCAATGGGCCTACCACATGGAAAACCAGATCAACTGCAATATAACCATTTTTCATGTTTTAGACTCGGTATTCCATCATGATATAACCAATTCTTAATTAAATAATTGCAAATACATAAAGGCCATTGTTTCCAAGTATGAAGATGATAAACTTCCTTGTCTAGCCTAACTAATATGGAACCAAAAACCAAAAAATGAAAGAGAAATCATCATAATTAGATAGGAGGAGAAGACATTGTTGTCTCGGGAACTTGTGGATGATCTTATTTGGGATCGTTGAGTTCCAGGCCTACCATGCATTCGGATAGGAGGGATATTTTTTGGTCGACAACTCGAAAACTAAGCTGCAAATATTTCAGTTGGAGATGGATCTCACTGTAGGTAATGCTTCTCTCGGCCATGACTTTCCCTAGCAAGGTTTTTACATAACAATACAAAACAACAGTCCAATGATACTTAGTTTCTTTGGAGTGCGAGGTGCCAATGTTGAGAATCCAGTGGGTGAATTCCATGTCAACCTCCTCATTATTCACTAAAGCTATTTCTAATATCACATCCACCTCAACCAATTCCAATTCAATTAAGGTTTTAGGAGGCGTGAGAGCTTGAAAGTGCTCTGCAACAACCATGACATCTTATTGGGCACGAGGAATCAGAAGCTATTGCTTGTGATGATGACCTCTTCTACCCGGGCCACCTATAGCCATAATTTTCGGGCCGATGCTAAGATTGGTGCTACCAAAGAGGATGTTCACTCAAAGAAACTAGGGGGGATTCATGAGGGATCTGGAGGAAAACTGGAGAATTTCGAGAGTGTTTTCCAAGTATACTTCCATGCTTCGCCTTCTATATCCCGTGGGAGGTCCACATGAATGTTGGCTTGTGCTCGACCTCTTGTTTCATATTGACTCCCCATGGGTGCTACATGTGAGAGACAGACCCCATAAAATCCATAACTCTCCTTTCCCTTCAACAAAATGTTGTTGCATACACTCTTGTTCGAGCAGGAGTCTGAATGAACTTCCATTGAACCACAACTGGGCGTGACTCCAAAGTCCACTTGCACTACCATAATTGAATTGGTAATGCTAATTACTATAGAGTTAATACTCCCTCAGTGAGACAAGACTATCAATTCAGATGTGGGATGAGCCACCTCCATTTTCCACCTCAATCATCGAATGGTCTGTGCTCAAGCCATGAGGTTTAGTGGTGGCTGAGGTCATTTCCGGGGTTGAAATGTTGACACCCCATATGAGGGAGTTTTCAATCTAATTTAATATATATATATATATATATATATATATATATTCCAATTAATTTTCATAAGAGTTTATTAATTTGTTTTGTTATGAATTTTTGTGAATTAATTCTTAATTTAATAATTGTGCTTTTTTTTTCAAGGATTGCAACCATTTTAAGATAGGAAGGATCAAGCTTGAGATTGATGGTGTTTTGAGAATAACATAGTTTTTTTTTGTCTTCAATATTTTCATTACTCCATATGAATTTAAATACTTTATTTTCAATTTCAATTTTGGGTTTTCATCATTAGATAGGACTATATCGTATTGGATGTCCCAAATCTTCAACTATTTATCAAAGTCTTTTTTCCATATTTTTTTAGACAAATATGGGTTAGGCATGATTACAAGGCAATGATGGAAAACATGTCTTTATCAAGATTATCAAACATGTGTTTGTATATAATACAACATTTTATGACTTGGTGTTCAATGGCGGACATACTGACTTCCATAAAAAGAATGAGATATAAAGTATCATTTTTAATTTAAAAGTCTAAGTAATCAATACATTATGAACTTAACAAAATTGAGTGTATATTATTTTTAAGGAAAAGCTAGTAGAAAACTCGTGATTACTTCCTTGCATTTTGCGGATGGTATCCAATGGAATCTCACCAATGTGATTATGACACCTAACTCAATAAGAACATTGAGCAAGACGTGCAACAAAAACAGTTAAACTAGGGGACCAACCTTAAAGCCTCTTGCATAAAATTCAAAGTACTCAACCATTCATACTAGCCCATCAAGCTAAATCCATAGTATACATTTATCTTATTTATTATATTTAAATAATTAAAATTAAATTGGATTGATATAAATTCATAAAAAATGAATAAAATACAAGTCATGTGATTTATTAAATAGTGTTTAAAATTTAAAAAAAATATTAAAATTAAAAAATGTTAAAAATACAAATTTCAAATATATAAATGGTATTTATAATTTGATGGGTTAACTTGATTTGAGAGATTAATTTGATTGATCATATATTTTGAAAATTTTAAATTAATTAGGTTAATTTAAGTAATTAAATATTTTGAACTTTATCTAAAAAGGTGTGTTTAGATATTTTTTTAAGTTGGTTACTTTTATTACATGCTTCATTTAATGTATTTTTTCAAATTAACATTATAATAAGTGTTAATAGTTTTATACTAGCATACTCCCAAAGAGGGCATACTCCCAAAGAGGGGAAAGGGAACATAGAAGGAGATTGTGAATAATAAGAGGAACATATTCATTGACAGAGTAACATGAAGAGGCAAGAGCATAACATGTAGTAGAGACTATAGGAGAGACAAATCTTATTTCAGTTCATTTAGTGTCATAGCCCCTTCTATATGTCATTGCAAGGGCATCAATTTCTTTTTTGAAATAGAAACTAGAGCATATGTGTAAGTTGAATTTAATCAAAATGTTGAAGCATAGAGAGCCAAATTTAGTGAGAATAAATAATACAGTTTATTCTTGGACTAAATATAGATTTTTATATCACAAGGAGTTTTTTTTGAGAGTAAGTTTTTTTGAAAATTTCCTATCAAATTCTTGATATTATTTTTGAATAATTTTTGTCACAATGAAGTTTTTCTGAAACTACCTTTTTCAAAGATCATTTTTTATTTTTTAATTTTCTTTAAAATCGTTTTTTTTTATGAAAAAATTCTCTTAAAAACAATTTTGTTTAATGAGAACTTTTCTCCAAATCTTTTCCAATATGATTATAAAATCCATTTTTTATTTCTTTAAAAAAAATGTTTTTGAGCTATAATATTTGAGGTTTGAAATTTTATTTCGTGTTATAAAACGTTGAATTTTTTTAAAACTTTTACAGATAACTATACTCATGGACAACATAAGTAGGTGCAAGAGAAAATTTGATCGCACTCGAGATGAAACTCACCATAATGAACAAAGGAAATAGCTTTATTGGAGAAAACAATGAGAATGTGAAAATATTGAAGAAAGAAACGATGATGATGTAAATAGAAATTTTCAACAAGAAGAAGTCTAACCAGGAATGCATACATATTGTCTAAATTAAAAGTATATAATTCAAATTTAAATTATTGTTTAATATAATTTCTTGTAATTTGGATTTGATATTTTTCAAAAAACAGAAATAGATTTACCTCATAATGTCGATTAAGTCATTGAAACTGAAATTGAAGCAGCAATCGAATCACCTACAGGTATGCAGGGATGATTTTAGGGGCTAAATTTCGCTCATGGGCTAATTTTCCATGGTTTTTCCAAAAAAATGATTCGCTATTTTAAAAATAATTCGCCCAAATTCTATAGCATAAAATTATTTTATCTTAAAAATCGCCAAAAATTTATAAAAACTATATAAAATCCTCAGAAATTTGAATATTTTTACAAAAATATCGCGAAACATTTATAGTTGGAATATGAAGGATTAGTAAGATTCGCCAAGGTTTATACATTTAAAAATAATTTTCCATCCTTAAAATCATCCCTGCAGGTTTGTACAAAAATTTAGATAATACTAGATGAACACTTGTATAATTTAGTGAATTTATGTTCGGGTTTTGTTTTTTAATATAAAATTTAAATTGAAATATGCAGGAGAATCTATCAACATTGATAATGAAATATTAGAAAATGTTGATACTAACAAATTTGGGAAGAAAGAGGGGAGGTAGGAGGGGGAGGGGTACTCTACGACCCTGCTGAAATCCTAGAATGGGTTTTTTCTTCGGGACTAGGGGAAGACACCAACAACATGGCATAAACTTTGTGTCTCTGGCAAGGCCTCAACCAAGCTCAGGAGCTAGGCATCAATGAAATCATGGTGATAGGATAATCTCAGCTCCTAATCTAGGACTTGGTAACTAATTCATTGCCAAGTCAAATGAAAATCCGACAAATACTCAAGAAAATCCAGAGACTCTCTAAATCCTTTCGAAAGATTGATTTTTTCCATGTACTTCGACACTTAAATGGAGAAGTGGATAAGGAAGCAAAAGACACCACCCCCTTGGGCAAGGGACTCCTCTCATTTAGTGGGACCACACTCTTTTCACCAATACCTTAACGGATTGAGGGGGGCAACCCACAGGTGGTCATGTCATCAGGCCTAGAGGCAGCAGGATGTCACACCTCTCCACACACTGACCCATGACATCACTTAAGCTATTGATGATTTTCAGGCGAGAAGGTACTTCCCTCCCCAAATCTCATCACTCTACGTATACCTGATTGAGGCTATCATTATTCCCATTAAACAACTCGGTACTACGCCTATGTCTCTCCCACAAGACATTCATGCGAGATTTCCTTTCTAAAATATGGACTGTCACGCTCGATTTGGAGGTAAATTAGGGACAACATCTGAATCCCCTCCCTGCAGATTAAGCCTCTCTTCTCCGGGTGGTCGTCTGTAAAGCTCGACTCCCTTTGCATGGTCCCTGACCCTTCAAACTTTGACGGAATTGTCACCGACTCCCCGCATGGCTTCTAGCTCTGAGTCTGCTGCTTCCCCCAATCCCCCTCCTTCGTTGGAACCGGAAATTAGCAAATTGAAACCAAAATTAAGCGCACAGAGAAGATTATTGCTCCGGTTGGATGGGGAAGGTGGCAGAAGGTTCGACATGTTGGAGGAAGACCTCAACCAAATAAGAGAGGAAGCATCAGAATCTCTCATGTAGTCAGTTTAGTTGGTTAATAACCGTATAATGGACTTAGAAACCAAGATAGAAAAGCTGGAGCTGCAAGTCGCCAGGAAGACCCCTCAACAAGATGCAGGGTTGAAGGCCCCGCCGAGTGTTGGTCCCCCAATTCCTGAGCAGTAGGCATAACACTGGTTCTTGTTATTTTCTTGGTTCCTACTCAGTTTGTGTTAACACTGAAGAATTACTATTTGTTGGATTTAACCTCTATAGCCGTTAAATTTTGGAACCTAAGTCAGAATAGGCATATCCGGGCTTTGTTAAATGGTGCTTATATATGTAATTTTGGATATTATGCACAGGATGCATGCCTGAACTATGTAGATGTTTCTACAATGGTCATACCACTACTTTATTAATACAAATATCCTTTTCTTGTAAAAAAAAAAATAAAAAATTTGGGAAGAAAGAAGCTAAGTATTATATAAGATATTGTGTTAAGAATATGTATACTACTTTTTTCAAAGATGAATTAGTAACAATACAAGCTCAACTTTTGCTGTCTAATAAAGTCAAGAAAGTTAAAATAAACTACATCATTATTTGTTATTCAAAAGTCAACAAAAGATACAAAGGTGAAACATAATGTCTTTAACAATATAGCTAGAGCATTAAAATCTTTTGGAAAATCTCGAAAAAAAGATGTCAGTGTTGCACGTAGAGTGATACAAACAAAATTTGTTTCATCTAACAATATAAAAGATTGTTTGACATGACACATGATAAAAGCGATGGGAACCTCAAGAAAAACATTGCACAGACATAGAAAATTTCGATTGCAAATAGATGCAAATGATGAACTTACTTGTTGGACAATTATTTTTAGACAACCCTACAAAGATAGACTTGCAAAAAATGTTAAAGATTCAGCCCGTGAATTTTGGTTGATAGAATCTCGTGTTTCACCACATACAAGGGATGTGTTGCAATGAAGAATAACATGAAAACAATATGAAGAACATCTAAAACATATATTGCTAATGACACATATATAATTGTTCAATAAGTTCAAAGATTAACACAAAGAAGTTAAAATTTCCATCAATACATTTGTGCAACAAAACCATGGTTTGTTAGACCCATCATTGTTCGTGACACTTGTTTTTGTCATTATCATGTGGAATTTGAGTTATATTATGACACTTTTCTTGATTTCGGTAAAACTTTCTGGGCAAGTTCACCTCCTCCTTCCACATCCTGTGCTTTTATATCTCAAATTCTATGTGAAAGAGAATGTGATGAATTATTTTACCAAAAAAATGTGTTGGTGGAAAGAAATGCGATCATTGTGGAAATATAAGTTTGTTTCACTCAAAGTATCCTATTAATATGAATGATCAATCCTTGTCTAATAAAATAGTCAATTGGAAGAGATATGAATATATCAGCAGGACGACTCCACATTGTTCAAAAGTTATTTCCAAAAGGATTGATTTGAAAGTAGATAAAATCTGTGTGACAGATTTTTTGAAGAATTTTGAGAAAGAAATTTATAAATACACCAAGCATTCACATAGAGCTCGATGGCAAGATCTACAATTCAAACAATCTTGTGAAGTGTTTCCATCGAGGACAATTTTGTTTGTAGTTGATTTTGCAGAGAATTACACATTCGCTGCACAAAAAGAAATACAGAGTGAATATTATCATTCTGATCAAGTCACTATATTTGTCCACGTTCTATATATATATGCTCAATAGAGTGTTGATAACATAGAAAGCACCAATGACAATTGACATGTTATTAAAGAATATCACTTTTATATAAGTGATGATCGGGCACACGATACACATTATGTACAACATTGTTTTGATAAATTTTATGATACATTGAAAGAACATGGGATTGGATATGGTCAGATGGATGTGCGGGTCAGTTCAAATCTTCACAATCATTCTATTGGTTGTGTCGTCTTCACAAGAAATCAAACATTACACATTGTTGGAATTTCTTTGATATCGGTCATGGAAAGGGAGAGCACAACGGTGCAGGGGCATGCGTAAAACAAGCACTTCAAAGGTATCAGATGAACCCTCATGCCAATCCATTTGAATCCACTGATGAATTTGTTGAATGGTGCAAAATGACATTAAGCCATGAAAATAATCCATCAAGGTATGTGTCCAGGTGTGTGTATATATATGTTACACATGTACACATGATATTTTTATTCGCATGTTCAAATTTATATGATCTTCAATCATGTTCTTGATAGATTTCAAGTCAACAAGTTCTTGTCTTTAACATCTATATCGACATTTCATATGAATATTTAAATAAATTATCCTTGAACTATGTGTAGGTTTTTTTGGTACATTGGAAACCAAGATGTAAATATATCAATCCCATATGAGGCCAATACAATACATGTGATGCAAAAATTTCATTAAGTTAAAACAAAATGCTATCAAAATGTGTTTGCATTTGATAGAAGAAGCGGATCTTGTTTTTGTTCAATTTCCATAGAGGACACATAATCCATAGATATTTGAGAAAACAAAAAATGCAGAATATGTTAAAGCTTGGAGACATACCAAACTTAATACAAAAGGGAAAATTCCACTTGCAATTTTAAAGGAGATGGAATCAAATGAAACTATAGTGTCAATTGATGGCGATAGAGTTTCTGATCTTGTTAGATAAGGTAATTTATGTTTCAATTGTTCAAACATATTTGTTAAATATTTAAACAACTTATAAATGTACTTATACTGGATATATAAATTTATACATAGTAGATGAGTAATGGCACGTGCATGTGTGCTAATATAATGAGAACTGCTTGTTGGAACATATCAAATTATTTGTAGGAGATGTATTTACCGTGGTTGCACTTGTAGACAACACTGAAAACATGAAATATTATTTGATGTGACGCACAGAAGGAAAGATAAGGTTATTAGAAGATTTTGATGATAATAATTTTATATATGAAAGAGGATCCATTGTATTGAAAGGCTATTTTTTTCAAGAAGCTCATCAAACTGATAGTCATGTTCACTTTCAAGAATATCAATCGGATGTCATAAGTTGTCAATATAGTCATTTGGTATGTGCAATGCACATAAAGTTAATAGAGGTTCAATCAAGGAAAAAAAAAAGTTAGAAAATGGAAAATGTCAAAAGTTGATCATGAACGAATAATTGAAGATGGCATACCATTACTATTTCTTTAAATAAGTGACATACATTCCATAATTTTTTTATTTTGCATTGAAAGTACAAGTATTTATGGATATGTAGGATTCCAGAATCATCTTGTTTAGTTTACTTTCGTGGTCCATTCAAATAAGGAACTATATTTTTGATGAATTGTAACTTACCGATCTTTATATACAATCTTGTTCATAAAACTAGATCTAAATTGGTCAATTCAAAATTATTAAATATTCGATTCCCCATATTTCCTCCAGACCACTTAAGGGATGAGATAACATGCCCTGGATTTTCCAATCATGCCCCAAATCCGGTCTTGTTTGGTTTTTAATACCATGTTCATTTGAGTAAGGTGATTTTTAATGAAATGTTTGTCATGTACTTCTGTATTAAACACAATTTCTCACATATAACTAGATCTTAATTATAATTTATGTTCGAGTCCCCATATGTCCTTCAGACCACTTAAGGGATGAGATAACATCCTCTGGATTTTCTAATCATGCCCCAAATAAATAGATCTAGTACAACCAAGTGAGAAGGCCAATTTTAACATTTGTATCTATCCTATATATGTACTTGATTGTCTAGAGTCATAATATATAGGTATTCCATCTCGTACACAATGTACGAACAATGTAAACACATTTTTGTACATATTTGGGGAAAGATCAGATCTATATCTTACCTTTACATACACTCAATTTAATAAAAATAGGTTGTTGATGTATTACTTGGAATATACTTGAACTATATCTAAATTCAAGTTGCAATTTTATCTTGTATCAACAACTTGAAAAACTATAATGTTGTCCATGGTAACTTTTTGTCAAATATGATTTGGATAAGAGAGAAAACAAAATAAAAAACTCATGCAAAAAGAGTTTAAAATAATGGGTTATATGTCCGAAGTAGTTCCAATTAGTGATATAATACAAAGAATAATAGCAATGTTTTATGATAAGAAAATTGGATCGGGACACAAATATTTTCCCTCCTTTCAAACAGTATAAGAAATAAAAATGATCACGACTTTGAAAGAGGAAAGGAAACATAAAATACGGCGTAGGTCATCCAAATATCTTTAAAATATTATTGTATTGTCAATCAAATGAGTTTGTTGAAAATAATTATTTGCTCAAAATACTATTTGACATGTACACTACCAAGATACACTTATAAAAACTAATGAGACTTGAATAGTTCTTTGTGGAGAAAAAATAAACTATGAGTTCCCAATATGAATCATTCAACACTATTAGGAACAATAGGGCTCAAATGCATCCACATAATTCTTATGACTAGTATTCAAATGAAATTCGAAGTGTCTACTCTCATAAGCCGGGATAGGGCTCCCATAGACCTGGGATATTAGGGAAATCCTTGAGGCAAAAAAGAAGAGAAAATGGTCATTCCATAATCTATAATGTGAAAACACATATGCAAACCAAATAGTAAAGGAACAATCGGGGGAAACAAAGGAGATGAAAGTCGCAAATGATTATCTTAAAAAAATAAAAGGAGGCAAGTCATTGTTAACTAATCCTTCTCTTGTGGAAGAATGTTGTTTAAATAGTCTCTTCCAATTTTGGTACATGCTATCTATTATACCTAACCATCCCAACTGCTTCATACTCAAGATATCTTGGAGATTTCCTCCAAGGCTTGGTTCACACACACTTTTATGTGATCATAGAGATTTCCCATGATGATTTCGTCCTCTGCCTTGAGTGAAAATTTCACACTCACAATGCTATTTAAATTGGCATGTTCCATAATAATAAAGTTATACTCCACATTGTTAATGCCAAATTTAGTGAGCCATTTATGTATCTTAACTTTAGGGAAACTTGTGAGACCATCAATTTTGCTACTAGGGAGATCTTAGTTGCCTTCAAATTTGCTGTAAATTCTTCTTTAGTAGAAATTTACCACCCTACGTAATGGAAGTCCACTCTGATTATTTTATGAAATAAAATGTCATAAAGAATATTTAACTTCCTCTCTCCACAAACACTTCACACATTGCAATCAATTGTTGTAATATATCAACCTTTCTACCCCTGCAACCTCCTTTTATCTGTTTCAACCTATTATTTGAGGGAAGATTACCCTTCTCTCTTTTATGCTCATTCATGTAAGTGTGTTTCCTAATAAATGTATGAAAGAAAATGACAAAGTTGAAATGAAATGAAATTTTCATTTCAAATTTGAAATGGATTTATGAAATTTGTTTTCTCTCCAAACACTGACATGAAATGAAATACTCCATTTATGAAACTTCTTCTAGACAACAACACAATGAATGGACACTCTTTTTTTTATAAGATAACTAAAAGAAATGGATATAAGAATTTCCTCATCAAGGGAGTATTGAAATTCAATATCTATATCTACTTCCAGTTTGGTTTGTGTTGTACAAAAAGCTTCAAATTGAACCTTGATGTCTATGTACAAATAGGGCACTCCAAACAAAAAGTTGTTTTCAACCTTGACCTTCTTAATTTATCACATAAATTAAGTTCAAATTCTTCATACTCTATTGTCTTCATATCATATAAATTATATATCATTGAACTTCTCACAATGTTTTAAGAATAGCCCATCTCATAATTCCAATGTAAGTTCAATATCCATATATTGATTTGTATTGGTACAAAAGGCTTCACAATGGACCTTGATGTCTATGTACATATAAGGAACCAAAAAAAGTGGTTTTCACCCTTCCTTGATGTCTATGTACATATAAGGAACCAAAAAAAGTGGTTTTCACCCTTCCTTGATGTCTATGTACATATCCTTGAACTTCTCACAATGTTTTAAAAATAGTCCATCTCATTACATTCCAATGTAATGTTCACAATTTACGTTTCTGTATCGATTTTCTTTTTTAAATTATAATAAACTTAAAGATAATTTTGATTTTTAACTTTGAGATTTATGATTAGCATGTAAATTATTTTTCCCTTATAAATTTCATTTAATACATTATATTTTACATTTAGTTGTGATTTAAAATTTGTTTCGTATCTATGCAATTTAAACTTAAGACCTCTTTGAAATTATTCACTTGTGTTCTTAACACTTCATCTATTAAATATTCAATGGACTTCTTTTAAAATTTAACAAAATTTGATGATATTTAACTAAATAGATCATGCAGTTTTCAATTTTGATATGATTAGAGTGTGGTACTCTATCTTTAATTATGATTAAATTGATTAGATTGTGTTAATCTATTAAATTACTATTTTTTCTTTAACGTTGATTCTAAGTTGATTAAGTTGTGTTAATCTAAATAGTGTGCTTTTCAGTAATTTTGATATACTTCAAAATAATATCTGAAAAAGTTATGAACATATCCAAATTTCCAAACCGACAAACTTTCCCAAAGTTCTACTTTTTTGAAAATAAATTTTTAAACATTGTTGAATAGTCCTGTAAAACTAAACAAAAAATAAATTTACAATTCTTCACAAAATACAAATTATGCAAAAACATAATGTACGCGACAATACTTTTTTTTTACTAAATATTTCTTGATAAAATAAATCATTTTTAATTTCAGCTCCATCATAGACCATAAATTGTCCTTTCACCATCATAAACAATATAAACCATTTAGACAAATATGTAACATGATCCACATACCAAAATATTTTTTCAATATATATATATAGTTTCAAAGATCAAACAATATTGATATTTCAACACCATCATAGATGATAAATTACCCTTTCACCATCATACAATATTTAAACCATTTAGAAAAATATGTAACATGATCCACATACCAGAACATCTCTCTCTCTCTCTCTCTCTCTCTCTCTCTCCTCTCTCTCTCTATATATATATATATATATATAACTCAAAATAATAATTTATTGTTTGATCTTTGAAACTATATATATACTAAAAGAAGCATAGATGTAGTAGCTAATCAACCAAATACATAAGTTCCAAAGGCATTTTAAGCTAATAACATAAAACTAAGAGGAAATAAACATTTAACTCCAAAACTCAACTCTAAGCCATTGTTGACATAGTTCTCTTCATACCTGATCTTTTTTTTTTAACATTTTAAATAAAATATATACATGTTTAAAATAAAGTGTACACACACCTCTAAAATAATATTTAGATAAATTTAAAACAAACAATGCTTCAAGCAGAATTGACATACCAAAGGTGTTGAAGTTTCATCTTCAAACATTCATGCTCTTTTTCCAAGAATGTAAACATCATTGCACCAACAAAAAGAAAAACCAATAACACATGCCAAGAATGTAAACATTACTGTAACAATAAGAAGAAAAACCAATAACACATATTAGCATATACTTTATTAACAAATATTTTAAAGATATAACTTTATTGAATACACAATGAGCAAGAATAACATACCCAAGCATCAACAAGAATAACATAACCATGTGAGTAGGAATAACATACCCAACTAGAGTTCCACAGATCTAAGATTATTGCTCTCTTTTGATTCTAATTTTCGGCATTTATTTCTGAACCAAACTTACATCAAGAAGTTCCCAAACTTCCAAAATAGTTACTCTCCATATTAAACCATTCTTTGCATAAATCTTTAATTTTCTGCTATGGTTTAGATGTTCTTATATTATAACCAAATGTTCTTTCAAAATTTCCTACATGATCTAAACAAAATAAGATCATATCTAACATATTTTTAAAGAGAAAAATTGTGTGTTTGGTAACAAATTTTAGTGTTTAGAGTTAGATAATACTTGAAAATGAATTCACTTGTGTATGCAGAAAGTTCACAAATCTACATATTAATCCATTCTTCCAGGAAAATACTTATCTCCTATTTCTACGATGGAATAGATGTTCTCATATAATCAAATTCTCTTTCAAAAATGCATGTACATCATGATCTAAAGATAAGTACTTGACCATATATACAGACATATTTTTAAAGAGAAATGTTGGTGTGAGATTGGTAAGCAATTACTATTCAGAGTTTATTAATACCCCAATACTGAATTCAGTTAGATGTACATGCCAAAAACACAAATCTGGACATATATTAAGCCATTCTTCAAAAACCATAAATCTTTCCTCTTTCTACATGGGATGTATTTATATTACATATAATAAAATGCTCTTTGAAATATGTCTGCATCATGATCTAAACATAAGTGAGATCATGTGTACATAGCATATTTGTAAATCTATAAATGTTGGTTTGTGGTTATTAAGCAATTAGTTAAGAGTTTGACAATACCCCAAGAAGGAATTCACTTCGTTGAAAACACTTTTTATGTGGGATAGATTTTGTTCTCACATAATCAAATGCTCAAGTTCAAAATTGCATGCATCATGATCTAAAGTTTAAACATAAATAAGATCATGTAAGCATATTTTTAAATCTAGAATAGTTAGTTCATGCTCATGATTTAAACTTAAATAAGGTGATGTATCTAACATATTTTTAAATCCAAGAAAATTTAGAATCTTCCCTCTTTCTGATGTGGGATAGATTATGTTCTCATATAATCAAATGCTAGATTTCAAAATTACCTGCATCATGATCTAAACATAAATAAGATTGAATATATCTAGCATATTTTTAAATCTAGAAAAATTGGTTTGTGCTTAGAATCTAAACTTAATTAAAAGTGTATCTAGCATATTTTTAAATCTAGAAAATTTAGTTTGTGCTTGGTAAGCAACTAGTGAAGAGTTTGACAATACCCAAAGAAATAAGAGGAGGTTGAACCTTCCCCATTCTTTCCCCAAAGATATACCATTTTAGAAGATGATAAACTTATATAGGAGTTCTATATTTCAAAATGATTGATCGAACAATTGAAAATTTATATAGACACTTGTTGAGTAACCCTTCTATGAATAGAAAAAGATTAATTAAAAAGTTGATCAAACAAAACTTCATTTTTGCTACAAGTACATATTTTAACTATTGAGGAAAGCCTCAAAAAGTTGTAAGTTGTTGTGCAAGCAACAATAGTGAGGACAATACAATATAGTACATGTATTTGTGTCTAGAAGTGGTAGCTATATATTAGATAAACAATTCATGTGGCTAAATGGGTATCTATCCTATTTATATTTTTCAACTAAAGCATAACTAAAGAATATATTAAACTAAAGCATTGAACAATTGTAGATTGATGTGAATGCAACAATACTAACTTGATCTAGTAAATGTATTTTTGTCTAAATCCTAAGTACATATTCTAAACCATTGATGTAAAGGAAGGGGACTCGAAAAGTTGTATTATGCACATGCATCATTCAAAAGGGAAAAAATTAGAAGAGAAGTTCTGCATCATGTACAATCTGTAATGTAACTAAAAAATTCGAAAAATTTCGAAAAACAAATAAGCATGTTCAACACAAATAAGCTTGAACACATTTATATATTAAAATCCCAACACAAAAACAAAGAAAAACTCACAAATGTGCAATGTACATACATTTAAGCATCATCTTGAATAGACACATCCTTCTTAGATATGGATGCATCCTCCTCAAGCCCTGTCTCTGACATTATCTTCTCCACATCCTCTTCAAGCACCGTCTTAGAAAATCTATTCTCCACGTTTCCCTATAACACATTTGAAATTTGTACATATCCATAAAGGAAAGCACTTACATAATTAATATTTCTAAAATATGAACACATGAACACATAATTAATAATTAAATGATTAACACATGAAATTGTAGTTTTAAATTTTGAAACATGCAATACCTATGATGTGCCAACCTCAATATCATCAACCACACATGAGGATGGCATTTCCATAGTGGGTTGAGACATGGTCTTACCCACCAGACCCTGAGATTCGATATATTATATATTGTAAGACATTTTTCTTTTAAATTAATAATTTAAATGAAATTATTAAATTTGTTTTCAACATAAAATTATACCTGTGAACTCCCACTGTCTTCAAACTCTCCCAATGAGAATTGCGACAAGCCTATCCAAGTAGTGGGAGATAGAAAGAGAATTTGTGAACAATGCAACTAAGAATTTTAGAGTTCAATGTGTTCACATTAATAGAAAAACATAAATTTCTTGTATTGATTCTTCAACAAGGTGTGAAAATTGGACAACTGAAGTGCTCATATATGGATATTTTTAAAAACACACATGAATCATTGCATCCAAATTTAAACTTGATGAATCAAGTCCTCTATTTAAAGGAGACCCATTTAACATTTGACCAAACTACGATTAATGAAGATAACAAATCAATTATTTCTAAAGATACAATGATATGTATCTAATTACAAGAAAACTATCCTCGAATGCATGAAAAAATTACTAACTGTAACACATACCAATCTAGTGTTCGGTTTGTCATTCAGAATTAACTCCTTCCAACCATTGCGACAAATTTTTTCATACTCCCGTATATCTTCTATGGACATGGAATCTATCTCCTTATCTGTTTTGTAAACAAAATTGCGCCAAGAATTGGCTTGAGCTCTCTGACGGTTCAAACCGACATCAACACCATAAAAAACGATTTTAATTTTTCTCCAATTGTATTCCTGACCTCCTTGCCAACATATGATGTATCTTGCATATATAAATGTGAAGCAAATTCCTCTATTGGGAGAGATACCAAAGGTAGTGGAGGCCTATGAAATGTTGAATTTTGATATGCCCCTTTTCGATCATATGTTCGTCCTTTACCAACCCCATAATATTTGGACGGCAGGTTGGTATAATCAGGGTGCATTCCCTTAAAAAATTTGCACAAAAAAGTCTAGAAAAGTAATGTGGAACCTTATCATTCCATGACAACTTCCCATATGTTGTAATTTTTTTTTATTATAAATATGTCTTGCAATGTTGGGGTGCTTAAAATATTGCACTTTCAACATCTTTTGCTTTGGACCCTCCTTGAAATTGAACATAGAAATTGCATCCTCTTTTGAAACTCTACTTTTTACTACTTCCCATTTATCATGGCCCATCACCTCTGAATTTTGTCTCCTCATCAAATCTATGAAGATATCAGTCATTGGCCCCATCTTTTGATATGCATCCACAAAGTTCTGTAAAGAATGAAAAACAATCTCTAAGATTTTCTTTCTCTCTCGAGGGAGATCCAAACACCTCAAATGATTTTGTAGCCTTCTTTTAATACCTAAGCATTGTTCAAGGGTCATTGATTCAACATACCCTTCCCAAGGAAGCTTATCACCAACATCTTAGGGATAGGTGGACGTAGGTGTGTAATCTTCAGTTTCTTGATAATGCCCCCTTGATCCACCTTCACCCTCTTCACCAACATTGGACTTTGCATGATAATAACTCTCTCTTTTTCTTTATTGCCTCCCACATTAAATTGATCCTCTACACAAAGACACATTTGAAACTAATTACAACATTTAACAAAAACACAAAAAACATTAATAAAAAAACAAAAAAACAAAAAGCATAAACATAAATACACAAAAAAATACAAAAACGAAAGAAATTTACCAAACATATTTTATTGATGTGATGGGTTCCCTACATTTTCTGGTGTTGGAGTACTTATGTGAAACCCATCTAAAAAATATGCATCCATAATAGCACTATGTTTGGATGATATATTCACCGATTCATCTGATAATATCCTCATCTCACTAGATTGACTTTGGTCACTAGGGTCTCCAACATCCTCAGTGTCTCATTCGAAGAAGGGGTTCCTCTTTCTCCTTCATTTGATATCCTTGAGCATTCACGAGGCATATTTGGAGACTCACGTCTTGACATATCGCCTCGATCTATCCTTTTAAAATCCATGAATGTGAAAACATAAGGTATAGAAACATAAAATGAAAATATTATATATAACAACTTGAAGGCATAAGCATTTATAACAACTTCAAAGCATCAAAGGAATATATTGAAAAAACTAACAACTATATTTGTGACCATGTACTCTGAAGTATGGGGTGGCCTAAATGAGATGCAAATGAAGTGAACACCTTAATGTCTCCTTGACAATAGGGGAAAGTAGGAAAACCATAACAAATAGTATTTGACTATTTAATAACTAAGACACTTGGCCAAGGTTCTAAACCTAGATGGTGATGAATTATGAATGAAATCTTTTTAACTACAACCTAAAGACTAGTACCTTATAAAATATCAAGAAATACTTCTTAACTTTCTATCCTAAGATTTCATGGATATATGAACTTGCAATTTACTAAAAGAACTTTAATAAATGCATCTAAAAAAATTGAAACTAGGCAAAATAACATAAAATTTCTTGAAGAGTTCAAAATTGTCAAAGAGCAGCCTTAAAAAATGAATCGTTTCCTTTACATTTTGCACAAATCCATCTTAATTGTGAGGATTTCATGTTTCCAAATTTTAATGGTTTATTTCGAGAATTTCTCCCAATGAAATTTCAAGTTAAATGAAATTGTAAGAATTTCATTAATATTCACTAATCAACTAGACAAAGTACACATGCACTCTATCGAATAGACAGAGTATATGGAATCTTTCCACCTATCAATCACCCCACCTAGGTAATTATTTTCTTTGCTACTAGGATTTAAGCATTCTTTTGTCATCTAATACAAAATCTCTTTGTTTTAGGGAGCTCAGTGTCTTTTTCCTGTATAATCTCACACATAACCTTTAAACAAGTCATATTTTTAACTCTAAAAAAAATGTAGTTGAAATCTACTCAATGGAGGTTCCACTAGATCAAAGCCCATGAACATTTCTCTCTTTTGGAATTATTAATTCTAGGGTTGTATTTTGTGGGTTTAATCTTGTTATTTCTTAATATATATGAATCTTATTTGCGCTTATATTTCTTGAATTAGTATTGTTCATATTCTAGAGAGGTATTGTTCATATATATGATTATTTGCGCTTATTTGCACTGATATCATGTTCATGTTGTTGATAAATGAGAACACCAATGCCATCCTTATGATGTGGTGGCTAATAGCAAGGGATTGTGCAAAGGGAGTGAGGTATGATTGGGTTAGTGGTGTACATGGTAACTTATGAAAGAATATGGATATGGTACAATGGGTAAGCAAAAGAGACCTCATATCACACTAATGTGTACTTTGACATTTGATCATCTACCGTGAACAATACCTACACTTGTAGATATTTTTGAGGATAAAGAGCTTAGAGCTATGAGATGCATTCCATTAGGTAATGAATCGATTGACACAAGTAAATATTAGGAATATTATCAATAATTAAATATTGGACTAGTGTCCCTCAACCATCGATAAGACAAAACATCAAAATATGAATAGAGAGGCTCTCTCAATGTTGGTGCTCTTTTAAAAAAAGTTTTGAGCACACTAATATGTTTTTTGTGTTACATATTATATCCATTGTAAGTGTTGGTGTCTCTTTTTTACGTCAATGCACAATCATGATTTTCTCTCATCATATGGTACTGGCCACATAAAACTAAAAGCACAAAGATTTTCTAGTTTACAAAGTTTGAGATAGTTGCTTAAGGAATTGGAAGATGATGTAAGAACATGAAATATAGGAAATCCAATTAGTTTTCAGAATTGATGGGTTTTCATTGAATGGAAACTATGTTTAAGTAGGGTGCACATAGAGATTTTCGATTTAATGTTTATTTTATTTTCAAAATATAATGTATATATTAGTATGTATATTTATCCTAATGAATATTTCAAAATGAAGTCAAGTAATTAGAGCCACATGAAGAAGGGAGATATTTGTTGATAAGTATTACTATTTATCCTAATGAATATTTCAAACATGAAGTCAAGCAATTAGAGCAAAGAATAAGGAAGATATTCGTTGATCGGAGGGAGGTAACCTTGAGGATTAAATGCAGACTATTTTGCTTGAACAAAGCGGGGAATAAAATACCAAGTTTTTTCACTAGTTTGGGAATCATCAAAATAATGCAAACATAATATCCAAACTTGGATTTAATACATCATTTGAAGAGTACAAAGACATTTTTCTATATAATTTCATTTATAAAATAATAATCATGATTATAGCAAGGAGGGTCAAGAGATTTCTATTTGGTTAGATCTCTAATGAATAATCTAGGTTCTTGTCAAGAAGACAAATACATGAAGCAATTGGTGTAGCAGAGGAATGATTTCATTCCACCAAAATGAAGAGGCTTCCAATAATGGTGGTCAAATTAGATCTGTTGTCCCCAATATCTAGGGATAACTAGGAGATCATGTCTCTAGGTCCACATGTCGTAGACATGGAGTACCAAGAGTAGGATTGACCTGAGCATGGCCCTAGAGGGCCCATGATTCTTCCACTTCGCCAAACTTGTCCTATCAGCTGCAGAAACATCCATCACCATCGGCTTGGACTTGCATCGAAGAAGACTCTTGCTCCATGAGGTAATTGGTCCAAGGTATCATGGTATGTGTCAGATTTGATCATTATGACCTTCTTATTTATGCATTAGGTTCCTTACATTTCTGATAACTGCTTGGATCTTACACTAATCCACTTGACCATGGTTGGGGTGATTAACGGGGTGACTTAGCAAGCTTGTATTCATGGGTTTTGGTTAGCCACCAGGGGGGATTTGCAGAGCCATCGTCCGCTCCCACGATTCTATCATTTTACATCTTATATCCCATTCATCCATCCCATTCCCCTAGTCCAACCATTAGGATGACCTTTTGAGGGTTACACTTTGTCTTTTGGGAAGAAGGGGCTAAAGGCCCAGGGGGTACAAGCAGATGATAAAAGATAAAAGCCATAGGAAATGAAACCTAGAGATGCTTCACCCAAGGATCCCCGAGAAGGCAATAAAAGGCCTCTCAATAAGAAACAAGAGGGACCCTAAGAAAGAATAATAAAACAAGACCTAACCAAGAGGATGGGAGGTCTCATCAAGAGGCGACCCATTATGTTCATAGGTATCTAGCAGTATGACATTGCCATCATCTGGTCACCACGCTAGGGCAGTGACCTTTGGTTGCATGGCCAAGGGAAAGGGGGTCTCATCACGAGCCAACCTTGTATTTCTACGAAAATACCAGTGGGTAACACTGTCATCTCTGGTCACCACGCCAAGGTAGTGTCTTCTGGTCATACCTTGAGGTAAAAAAGAAATAAATAAAATAAAGGCAATAAAAGGGGCTTGGAAAAAGTGCATCCATGACGGGTACAACTCACCTCCTACAAAGGCACCCATGGACAACACCTACCCTTGGTCTTACTGTGACTGGACATCCCCAGACCATATCACCTCATGAACATGGCTTGAATGATCCTCTGTGGAAACTTTCCTTTTCTTGTGGATATTAGCCCAATAGGTTGCCCTGTTTGTTTCTTTAACTTTGTATGGTAGATATGTGTAATGTCTTTGAGCTCTTAGATGATATGCTAGGGATTTCATGCATGTATTTGATAAATTTAATGATGAAATATGATTGACATTACTATGATCTCGAGGACTGATGAGCCCATGGAGGGCGTAGTCTTTGATGTGCAGGACCATACCTGACGGACAGGTACTAGTGGA
>CBVK0100154707.1:0-27144 GCA_900067695.1 Picea abies
ACCTAGGGCAAGAAAATCCCAAAAACGTTTTTGGGCATACATGGCAAAAAGAAAATCACATAAGAATGAAAAAAAATGGTTTTTGATCCATCAAAAATCTATTTGGAAGATGTAAAACTCATTGCCACTGAAAACCTATGAAAATCTATGGTGAAAAAATAAGAAATAATGGGCAAATTTTTTTACTTACCTCCAAATGCAAAAATTGTGAAATGGACTAAAAATTCCAATGCCAAATCCAAAAATTGTGAAATGGACTAAAAATTCCAATGCCAAATCCAAAAATTTGACCCTTGAATCCACAAAATCCCAATGGCAAACTCCTCCTTGGCTGGTTGAATGGCTTGGCTCTCCTCCTTGGCTCTCCTCCTTGGCTAAATGCACAAATAGAACCCCTAAAACCGCTCACGGACCCTTTAAACTCGCGGCCTGTTAAAAAAATTAAGATGGGCGAGTTTTTCCCATCGACCCGCGAGTTTTTGCCGAGTTTTTCCAAAAACTCGCGAGTTTTTCCCAAAAACTCGCCAAAAACTCTTCAAAAACTCGCCCGAGTTTTTCACCAAAAACTCGTCAAAAACTCGTTTTCTTGAAAAACTCGTAAAACTCGCGAGAACTCGCGAGTTTTTGCCGAGTTTTACAACACTGGTCTTTACTGCTTGGTCTTAGACCAAGAACCCCAGTCATCTACTGGGGGTCCTCACAAGGGTCTTTTGCCATGGCACTCACTGCTTGGTCCTAGACCAAGAACCCCAGTCATCTACTGGGGGTCCTCACAAGGGTCTTTTGCCATGGCACTCACTGCTTGGGTCTCATACCAAGAAACCCCTGGAGTGTGCTGGGGGCCCTAGTCCACAACTAGGGTCTTATGCCATCCTCCAGGAGAATGGCTCTTGCAATTACATTAAATTCAACAATTCAACTTAACAGCACTGATCTCACCTTGATAGGGCTTCCATTTTAATAGAGGTTGGGAAGGAGTGATGGAACTGAAACTTGATTTCTCTTTCTTGGGCTCTTTTCTCGATTCCTTTTCTAGGTCTTCACTACCTCCTAGTTTCTCTTCAGATCTGGCTTTTGAGTTAGAGCCACCAACCTCTCCAAAAGTACGAACTTGTTGGCTAGAGATGCCATGAGGAGGGCCATGTTGTGAGAGATATCAACAACTTGCTCTTCCAGCCTCGAAAATCCTCTTCCACTGTATCATGAGGATTGTTATGAATAGACTCATCTGCCATGGCTAGTGTTTTGTGACTTCCTTCTTAAGCCAATTCTTGGATCCTGTAACTTTCCACAAATACCCCAAATAAAACTACTTTGATACCAATATGATCTGTAAATTGCCGTGGATATTCCACTAGAACAGTTCATCACAATAGATCTTGTTATTTTGAAATCTAAGATTATGCAAATTGTTTCCTTAGATCTCAGAGTAATTATTACTAGCTTAGTGCTCGAATTTATGAAAATAATTGAAATATGAAAATGAAAGAACATGCAAATGAACACACCATTCACACAAATGAACACTAGATGTATCTTGGGAGACCCGTTACGGGGGAAAACCCAGCTAGAAGGTGCCTTACACCATACTCCATGCCTAGTGGATGCTAGGCAGTAGTCTTGGAATGCTTAGCCCCTTGGGTCCATGTTTGAATTGGATTGTACAGTACTGCCCAAGGTGTCTCAAAGTTTCGTGCACATGATGGTCACAATCGTCCCACTTGAGCTATGTCCAAGGCACTCACCATCCCTTTTGCTTCATGTCATGCCCAACCAATGTCTGTCCAACTTGGGATGTGCCTCCAACCGAACTAGGCACTGCGCCCACAAACCAAGGCACTACTGCCTAGCACGCCAATGAGCCTAGGAACTTCACATCCATCATGCGGTTTTTAAGAAACCTCAAATGACAACACTCATATTGCTGCCATACTTAGCCAAATCATTTTTCCAAGCTCTCTAGCCCTTAAGTGTGCCTTGCCATCGTGCAACACTGTTCAAGGCATGCTCATCTAGACTTTTGCAACCTGCTGTCACAACCAACTGAAGCTTGCTAATGACAATCTCAATGGACGAGAAGGAGCGCTCATTGTTGGCTCCAAGGCAAGGGCCTTGCATCCTACCCCACTTAAAATTGTTTCCATCCTTGGTAATATCTCTAAGAACTCTGCTGTTTTCCAAACGCTACTGCTTAGACTCTCACAGCCATCTACAGTTGACTCCTTCAACCACTTCACAATGCCATTGCCAAAATCACCATGCAACTCCTCATTGCTCAATCTGCTTGTTGAACTTAAGTGCCTTTGCCCAATTCTACCACACATTGCTTCCTGGATGCCCATGCTGTTGCTGCTGCCACTGTTGTTGTTGCAACCCAACCTTCATTGAGAAGGTTACTCAATTGGCCAAATAGTGGTCAAGACCAAGGGATATCTAGTTCCACCTCATTTACTGGCCATGGGTAAAAGAAATACTACTTTTATCACAAAAATCTTGGCCATTTCAATGATAGATATCATACATTAAAGACCAATGGCCATCTCATTGAACAACAACATGGGATAGAAGATGTTGACATTGATGAACAACAGCAGCATATTGATCTCAACAATCAAACCTCCATTGACCCTCAACTTGTTCTCATGGCCAAAAACTGTTTTGATAATGAGAAGGAATCTATCTTTAGTCAAAATTGCTAGATTAGGCATCAACTCACACGGTTGATTATGGACAATGGCAACCAAATGAGCCTAATTTCTCAACACTTGGTTGTCTCACTACAACTTCATACGACTCCACATCCCAAACCATATCATTGTGGAGGGGTCGATAAAGTAGGGCTGCAAATGCCTATCATTCATAACTGTTTTCTTACTTTTTCCATTGGACATTCATTGATACAATGGACTGTGATGTTACAGCTTTGGATTGTTGTGATGTATGTCTTGGCACTTCCTGCCAATAATATTGGAAGGCAGTTCATGATGGCTCCACAAGGCCCATAGATTGTGCAAAGATGAGGTATAAATACAAACTTACATCATATTCTCCTAATACCTTGCTGTCTGGAGAGATGGCTGTTAGGTTAGTCAATCTCCGTAGGTTTAGGACTCTTTGCTTTGCTATGGTGCTAACCCTTCTTGACTTACAGCAACCCACTCCACATGGTTCATCCTTTAGAAGGGAGGTGCAATCCCAAGTATCAAGTTAAAACTCTAATCCTCATCTTGGTTTGAATAATGCTTTTCTCACCGCAACAACAAAGTAGATTGAGTTACATCCCTCTAAGAAAAATCCTGTTGGTAGTTCACCTTATCCGAAGGATATGGGAGTTAATTCTTTTGCACATATGCTTCAACAACCCATGATCAACTTAGTTTTTTAATAGGGATGACATTCAAAGCTTTTCTTTTTGAACTGCTGAATCGAACGACATGATCCACACTTCACGCACTCCCATTTCAACAAATGTTCTTTTTCTCTCAGCATCCACACTAGTCAATCCAGAACACATCTCCTATAGATTGTCATGTCCTTTATTGGAAAAAGGTGTACCATCAATAGAATTTGGGGACAATTTCCTCTTAACAAGGAGGAAAAGATGAGACTTAGTCCTAGTTTTAATTGGACTCAATACAAATACTTCTTATAGTTGTAATTTTGTATCTCATCCACCTCATTGCAAAATATTTTATATGTGACTTTGTCATAAATGATCATTCACCCAAAAAATTGTATTTTTTTATTAATTCTCATCAGAGACTTGGTAAAATGACGTCTCTACCAATGTTATGCTTCTATATACACCTAATATAATATAAACTGCACAACATGTACAATTGCTAATATCTCATTGTTACTTGCATTCTTCCTTTTGTGCAATGGAGAATTGGCATTGTTGTCTAACTGTGCTTATATCAAATTGACATTGATGCAACCAGTTGTGAGCCTTTTCATGATTGAGTTAACTTACTTGATGCCTTAGTACATAGTCTTCTTTGGAGGAGGAGATGTCTAAGTCCCTTACAATTTAAGTTGATTATACAAGCGAAGATAGTGAAGGATTGCAAAAACAAGATGGATCCCAAACATTCCTAGAAGATTTCATGTGATTTGACTTATTCATGTTTTGAAGCACCATACTAAGGATGTGGTTGCAATGGCTTGGATAGATAATATGGAAACAACAATATCCATCACTTTGTAAGTTCTCCAAGTAGAAGGGAAGGACGAGCTCAAAACCTCCACTGAATAAAGAAAAGTTTTTTTTTTAGTCCACCAAACATTATAGTTGGGTAAGAAGCCACATTTACAAAAAGTTCCTTTCGATATAAGGTATAAATTGGAAAATTTTCATGGAAATTTGATGATAAGGGTATGCCGTGTTTTACTTGTTATAGTTTTATGCATACCATGTTATAGTTCTATTCATAGAATGATAAAAACATAATTTGCAGAAAATAAGATAGATGTTTTGATCATTTTATTTCAATGTGACATCAGAAGACATAGATGTGGAAGGTGTACGTTACACAATTCTTGTCTTATAACTCCTAATAGGACTTAATCTTAGTATTACATTATCATAACATAACTTTATAATTGTCAGTTGGGTCTAGCTTGGGTGGTTAAGAGAAGCTGTTATCCTACCCACCTAGGTTCAAATCTTGCTTGTAACATGTTTTCCTTTTGTGGGTTGATTGGGGAGGGCAAGGTACCAACAATCTCACTCTCTCTCAAGTGCTTGAGGGTGGGACAAGATGTTCCAGACATTTTTAAGCCCAAGGGGTTAGCTCAATTGGTTGCCACTAATGTTGTTGGGCATTTGCCTAGTTTTGTGCCAACAGGGGCTTGGTTCAATTTCTCCTAGGTGAGGTGCACTAGCCTATTCTGATGGTGTTTACTAGGGATGCTATCCATGAATGTGGGGAAGCATCCCTTGGGTTTCCTCATGAGGTTTTCCTTGAAAAAAGAAAAAAATAACATAACTTTATAATATAAAGTTATCTCTCCTAATACAAAACTCGTAAGTTATCTCTGCCATTGAGTGCATGGGCATCTCATGATTGTCTATTGCACTGTGCACATGGGTTCATTTGACAAAACTCTTTGTGCTTACGCTTATGTTCTTGTTTTAGTACCCTCAGTCTGATGTCGAAACTTTGTAAGGCTGCGTTTCTCTCCATGTGCTACACTTGTCATGCTGCCACCATCACACATGCTCTTTCTGTCTTTTTGTCTCTGGCATCGCATTCATGATTGTTGAGATATCATGTGGGCCTCCTGCACACTCTATGCATTGCTGCCGGCCTAGGAGTATGCACTGGTCAAAATGCTGGCTGGATCACCACTTTCTTAAGAATGGATCACATCAATGATTACCTTTCCTTTGCCACCTGCCCAGGTCCTCCGCTTCTTGACCCCCACCCCCTCCCTGCAGCTTCCATGTAGACCAGGTTCAGCTTTGCCCAATATCTTCCCAGTGAAAGTTCCAAGAAGTAGCAGCATGAGATGAGGTTCAGCAAGCTCATCATTCTTAGTATCAATCACTCTAGCTTTACCTTGAGATGGCTACACCTTTTTATTGCTCTGCTTGGTTTGCGATCTGAAAAATTTGTGGGGATTCTCTCCTTCTCCTTGAAATAATTCTTCCTAAAATATGTACTTTATATTTCTTTGGCTAATTTTAAAACTTTCTCTTTGATTAAAAAAAACTTTTAAAAACCCAAATTTCGACTTATCTTGATTCTCAAGCATTTCTACTATGCTTTAAGATGTCTCTGTGGGTGATCTATGTAGTGTGTGCCCTATATGCTGGCCTTGCTCAGATCTGTGTACTGCAGTCCCTCGGCTTTACCTTTCACCTTCACTCTGCTTCCCCAGATTACCTCCTTAGTGGCTCTGATACCATGTCTGATATTTATGCATAACATGTCAGCTTTTTATGCATACAATGTGCAGAAACACAATTTGCATAAAATAAGAGAGAATGATGCTTTGCTGATTTTATTTCAAAGTGATGCTATAATACATAGATGTGGGAGATGCATATTACACAAATAATGACTTGTAACTCCTAACAGACTTAAAATTAATGACACTACATCAACTTAACATTGGATAACCTTATGATATAAAGTTCTCTCCTAATACAAACTCCTAAGTACTAAATATGACCATTATGACCTTTAAAATGTATTTACTCTTTACTGATTAGTGAAAGCATTTTAGAAAAGATGGTCCTTAAAATGAACAAAGAAATTACAAGGAACAAATATGGATGACGATTGTTTATAAAAGAAATGTTACCAAGAACACAATCCCTCCAAAGAAAGTAATGATGTCTTCTGTAACTTTCAACGGACAAGTTTGTTTTTCATCAGAGGAATGATAATTCTGTTGAGGCCTGCATTTGGTTGAGCTTAGATGTACTTGGACCTTATGTGAATAGTGTTAAAAATACACAAGTACATATGAAAGAAGTCCCTTCTACATATGAAGTTGAGTTATAATGGACTTGAAACACATCAGGATAACTGTGTTCCTCATATACTTATCTCCGTTCCTGTATAAATGATCAAGTAGACCTTGACGTTATGAAGGTTGGGAGGTGTAAATCTATTCTAGGGTATAAGCAGCAAAAGTAGTATGATATATTTTTTACCCTATAGATCATATGCACCATTTTCAAATATGAAAAGGGATTAAATTGTGTGGTGATAGAGAGGATTTTCAAATTCCTGCACTTATTGTTTTTTAAGTGAGAAATGGCAACAAAGGCTATTCAATAATTTAGAGCCTTTATGAAAGAAAGTGATCGTCATGATGAAGGTCCTAGTTTGGATACCTAGCTTAAACCTACATGGATGTTTCCCTGGATGACTTTCTTGCAGGATTATTTCCTTAAAGGATGGCTCAGCCAACCAAAGAAAGAAGTGGAAAAAAATATAAGGAAGCTTCTTCAAAAAGGTTTTATTCATCCTTCCAAGTCTCCATTTGGTTCCTTGGTTTGGTGAAGAAGAAAGATGGCTTCCTGAGGCATAGGGATTTTGGAGCCTGGAATAAAGTCACCATCAAAGATGAGTATCCTCTTCCTTGTATTGATGAATTTATTGGATCATATGAACTTTGAAGGGTTAACTATATTCCGAGAATGATTTGTGAGTGCACATTTTCAAGTTACAATTCACAACTTTACTTAGAACATGGACACTATTATTCCTTATTTATGCTTTTTGGTCGATGTCTCTGCCTACTTTTGTAAAACGACAACTAATCTTTTCAGGCATTATCTTGGAAAAATTGTGGTTGTATTCTTGGATATCATCTTACTGTATAGTAGTGAGTAAGAGCATAAAGCACATATGGAGCAGGTCTTGACAATTCTTCGGTATGCCAAATTATATGCAAAGCACAGATTGCATCTTCTTCTAAATGATGTGGACTACTTGGATCACATAACTTTAGCAAAAGACCTTACAACTTATTCTAAAAATATCGAAGTAATTAAAAATGAAAGATGATAGCCAAAATTTTTGAGATATGAAGTTACCTTGGATTCACTAGGTTTTCTTCAGAAGTTTTGTTGTCATATATTAGATGAGATCTCAATTGATTGGTTACTAAAAAATCAAGGAATATGGCATGGACTTGGGCAGCAAGATAACTTAACTTGCTGAAGTAAAATCAACTGACACGTGATCATTGATTTAGCCATTTGTTATTCTTACAGATGTTTGTGCATTGTTATTCGAATAATTTTGACACAAGATGGCAGAGTCGTTGCAAATAAAAGTTAGAAAATGATATTGAACAAAGGTGTTATACTTTTTTATTAGTGATTCATTTTGTCAAAATATGGAAACAGTACCTCCAAAATAATGATTTTGAGGTAGTGATTAATCAATAACCCCTTGGTCTACTTTCATCTGGAGGGGGATTACTCTAACCTACCTCAACTCAAAGGTGTGAAGCAACAGCATATATAGAACAATAAACAAGTATGTGTGCAATACCGTTCACATACTAGATCGTGAACTCATATTAGACCATTCAATCAGATCATATTGTGCAATGCCATTCATTGACATTATTTTTTGTGGATTATAAGTGCAATGCTGTATATGTCGTGTTGGGGAAAGTGTCGACGAGGGTCCGGAATATAACTTCTAGGCGACAATGGCGGAAAATGTCGGAATATGTTGGAATATGTCGCAAGACCTCAAAAAAATACAAAAACAATCATTTTTTTTCAATTTTTTAAACTTGTAAAGCAACAACAACATCAAATAAACAATGCATAAGATGTCAAGTGGTCACATATCGTTACTAAACTGAAAGTTCTGAAACATGTTCCTGATAGGATGATAGTAGATACAAAATTACATCAACTGATCAAAATAAATGTATCTCATGAGATGAATCATCATGAGGCATCTAGATACGAAATAGTACATGATAAAATGAAAATGATAGATCATAGGAATCCAAATCATTGATTCCCTCTATGTCGTGGTGTTGTTGCTGCTCTAGCCCTTTTACGAGTAAAGGGCACCAATTTTCTTCTGGAAGCAGTAGGTGGTCGTGCAAGTACCCTAGATGAGCTTGGAGTGGAAGCTCCAACTTCTCTAGATGCTCCCTCTGAGGTGGTAAGTGATGGGGATGAGGTGGAAGGAAAAGTGTGTTGCCTCCTCCCAGTCCCAACAGACCCAAGTCCAACTCCAGGTATGGCTCTCTGTGGAGGTGGTGGTGGCATTGGATCCACTGGAAGTCCAATCTCCTCCTCAACCTCTGTATCCACTGGAAGTGGAACATCGTCCTCCTCCTCCTCTGTTGCCCCTTCCTCCATCAAATTATCTGCATGCTCCTCCAACCACTCAGGGGCCTCCTCCATCTCAGGGTCCTGAATTTCCACTCTCCACTGACTGGTGGTGTCAATGTTATCCAATGAAATGGCTTCTATGTCAGGTTCTTTGTCAAGTTGCTTCACCCACAACCTTAGATTGTAGTAGACATATACCAAGTCATTAAGGCACTGGGTACTTAACCTGTATGAACATTGAGAGCTATAGTTAGTGATGGTAAATAAATAGTAAATACTAAATTGTAAAAATTAAAATTAAAACAAATATAAAGTTTAAACAATTTAAATTTTGATTGTTGCATTTTTTAACATTTCTAACCTGTTGCGCTTCTTGGAGTGTATCTTTTCAAAGACACTCCAATTGCGCTCACAACTTGAAGAACTGCAAGTTTGACTAAGCACTCGAACGACAAGTTTCTGCAGCTCTGGGAGCTTTCCACCATAGTGTTTCCACCAGACATCTACAATGAATAAAATGAATGGAAGACAACGAATTATATTTCAGATTTCCATCAAGCAATAAACATCATATATAATATATAGAAAGGAATAAACAAAATTTGAAATTGAAGCTTACCTGGCATCCTTGTGGTTCTATATATCTCATTCTGTCTAGAAATCTCTGAGCGTTCAGCTGGAGTTAGCACCATCCTCTGAACACACTGGAGGAAACCATCAATGACCTCACCATCAAAATTAAATCCACAAGCATAAGCGAATGTAGGGTTGAGGTAGAGCCCTGCTGCATGAATGGGACGATGGAGAGTGTTATTCCATCGCTCATCAATCACACCCCATATCTGAGCTCTCTTGGTGAGTCCTTCTTCCCCCTTGTTCTCATAGTACCGGTAGATAACTTCCTTGGCCCTATCCATGGCCTCATACAAGTAGCCCATTGCGGGCTTCTCACCATCAACCAATCGAAGAACCTTTACCAAAGGTTCACTAATGGTACATACCTCCCTTACTCCACTCCAGAATATCAGGTCATGTCCCACAAGTTGGGCTATGGCTTTCCCATCTTGTTTGGTGCTATAGACACAAGCAACCCACTCATTAGAAATCAACATTCTTTGCAAGTCCAACATACTTTTGAGGAGTGACTAAAGAGAAATGAAGTTGGTGGCAAAACGTGTGATTGCGGGATGCACCAACTCTTTGTTCCCTGTGAATTGTCTCATGAGTGAAAGAACATATGTGTGATTATATATATATTTTGTCACACTTTGAGTTGAATCAATGATTTCCTTGATCCAAGGAAGTTTTCCCATGTCCTCGAGCATCAAATCAATGCAATGGGCGGCACAAGGACTCTAGTACAAGGATGGATACCTCTGCATAAGCATCCTCCCAACAACAACATAATTAGCAGCATTGTCCGTGATTACTTGGACAACATATTGCGGGCCTATCTCTCGGATAAAGCCATCCAACAACTCACATAATAATTGTGCATCTTTTGTATATGCACTTGCATCAACACTTTTGATAAACATTGTCCCCTTGGGACAATTAACCAAGAAGTTTAGAATTGATCTGCCCTTCCCATCAGTCCACCTATCCGACATCACGGTGCATCCAGTGGTCTTCCATGTTTCCTTGAGCTGAGCTAATCTTTCTGTGTAGTCGGCCTTTTCCCCTTGAAGGAGACGCCCTCTCAAATCCTGATAGGAAGGGCCCCTATACCCCAGGCCAACAATTGTAGCAGCTTCAAACATGGGATGATAGAAGGGGTTATTGGCAATGTTAAAAGGTATATCACTCCAAAGAAAACATTTGGCCACAAGCTTGTCGGCCTTCTTCGTCTCTTTTTTTTTAATCAATGACCGAATAGAAGGTTGCCCCCCAGGTGTTGACCTCATCACAAAGTAAGATGAGGTTGATGAGGGGGCTGCAGAAGCTGAGGCCCTGTGGCTGAGGAGTGGGATTGTGGTACTACTTGTCCCCCCTCAAAGGCACTTGTTCCACTGTATCTATTTGCAGTGGAATGTGCAATTTCTTTTTTGCGAGCCTCGGTCGCATCCCTCTTATTAGCCATATCAATGAGTGATTGGTTTGCAATATCCACAATTTCCGGGGTACTGTTTGGACAAGGATCCACATCAAACCCAGAGATTTTGGCAAGGTGGTATTTCAAGCGACTAATTCCTACAAAAATCTTTTTGCCGCAAAGATTGCATGTCAATACTTGTCTATTGGGAAGTTGCACTGGTTCACCATACACCCACATTGGATCCAATGCCTTCGGCATTTTCTTTAGATGAAAATATTAAACCTATGGCACAAAAAAAATCAAAATAAACACATGATAATGCAAAGGTTAAATAATAAGAGATAGATGAATTAGAATGATTGAATCTTCCATTCAAAAACAACAAGAAGAGGCACATTGCAAACCCTAGCCTCACTCTAAAAATTAAAAAAACAAAGTTCAAATCTTCAAAAGAAAAACGTTTTTGATCATACTTGGAAATCTTGATCTCTCCGTTGGCGCTAATGGAAGCAAGATCTTTGGCTTTCTCCTCCTTGGATAGATGCACAATGACTTCCCTCACACCTCTCTAGCTCTCTCACACTTCACAAATGAAACAATGACAAAAAAAAAAGAGCCACGGCTTCTAAAACCCCTCACGCAAACTTTTTTCCGCGGGTCATCTCAGCAGGGCGACACAATGCATCGACCCGCGACACTTTACCAAATTCTCGCGACACAATGAACGTGTCGCGACACTTTCATTGTGTTGGATGTGTCACGACATTTTTTGTAGAAAATTTTGGGAGGTTATAATGTTGCCGACATTTCCGATATTTCCGATATATCGGAGATATATTCAACACTGGTTAATTGTATTAATATATCACCAATATAGTGATAACAATGTCATTTTTTTTTTTTCACATGGTTCACGACACCGGATATCGGTGCTCGCTACGTCCATGGAAACCCCCCCTAAAATCTACTAGAGAACATAGGGAGGCTGAGTATTTTCAGAATATTGGGGGCTCAACAACAAGAGCATCTTATAGACCCATTTAAGGGCACAACAGGTCACTCACAAGGAATTGAACCTGGGTGGGGAGGATAACAATCATTTCTCCCAACCACCCAAGCAACATCCAATGGACTTAACAATGTTGGTTATTGTTGAGTTTTGTACCTTGGAGAGGTGTTCCCCATGTGTTTTTCCTCCTTAGCACATGTGGGAAGGTTTATGGCACTTTGTCCTAGTACTTTATGTCTATTTGTACTTTGACTTTGGTTAAAGTACATTATGTCACTTTTGGCAAAAGGGAACATTAAATTACCTTTTTGGTGATTTTGAGGAGACATGAGTAGACTTAGGGAATTAACCCAAAAGTGGGTTTTGAGATTAGATTTAGATGGAGTGATCTCATCCTTTCATTTGGAGTGATCTCATCCATCCAAATCTAGGTTTCCTTATTCTTGCCTAAAGAGGGGCAAGAGAGCCAAGGAGGGGCGCATTGTTCAAGGAGGCTTTTGTTCATGAGAGGAGGAGCTTTTGAGCTATGGACTTGAGGTTTGTTGCATGAGGAGAGGAAGAGGAGGCCGCTAGCATTCATTCATGGCAGCTTGGAGCAGCTTTCTTCCTTTATTTATTGGAGGGATTCTTCAGCAGAGGAGGGCGCATGGCTTTGGCAGGCTGTTTGTCACCTGGAGGGATTTCTAGCCATCAGTTTTCCTTGATGTCAGTTGCAGAGTGAGGACAGCAGCAGGAGGATCATTCCTGTGGTGGGGTTTTCCATTCTGACATTTCAGTGGATTTCTGGAGCAGATCTGGCAGTTTCAGAGGGGGCGCACCATCCTGTTGTGCTTCTGGCAGTTAGAGCTTGGATATCTTCTTCATTCTGGAGTTGCTATTGTACTAGGTTCTTATTGTATTTTGTTTACTGTAAAAGATATTAGCTCTACCTCATATATACACTATATCTCTAAACTGGTTTTTCCCGGGGGGGTTTTATCCAGGGTCATGTTGACCAAAAATACCTGTGTCTACACATGCATTTTAGTGGCTGTTATTAGCTCTTAAATCTGTCCATATTTCAGCAGAAAAGATAGATTAGGTGTGTTGTTGTTATTTGGTTAGCATGTATGTATTTTTCCTAACATAAAACTACTTGCTAGAGCACCCAAACAGAGACAACAACCATAACAAATCAGCAAAACTAAAAACTACTGTTCGCTGTTATAAAACAGCAGAAATTAAAAGACAAGACAACAAGAAACTTAGAGTCTTAGCTTGGTCAAAGACAGACCAAGAAGACAGCTGATAGGACCTGGAAAATTCACAGTTATTAAGTAGTTATTATAAATATTTACGAGTGAAAGGTCATGTCCTTTTGCCTTTTGCAACAGGCAGAGATTAATATAAATGTTTTGCCACCATTCTTGTACTTTAACTAGTTCAAAAGTTTTTTATTTTCTTATGCCTTCAGACCCACTGCAAGTGGTTTAGAGCCTTTATGCTCTTACTGGAATTCGTCTTTGCTTTTTCGTTTTTCTACTGCAAAAGCTCATTGTTCTATTTGCGACCTTCAGCTATAAGCTTTTAAAAATAAAAAACCAAAGATAAGTGAAAATGTTGAAGGAAGGAAAGTTAAAAAAACCTTGACTGAAAAAGAAAAGAGGAGAGAGAAAAAAAAAAGAAAGAAAAATATGGAAAGGAGAAAAGCGCAAAAAACAAAGTCAAGAAAAGAGGAAAAATGGTGAAAAAGAAGGCACCTGTAGGTACACCTGTCTATTCATCTTATCTGGGATTTTCCTTGGAATCAATATCTGCTAACGAGCGTTTCAACAATCAATATGATCCTTCTCAAATTGTTTGGGTGATAGATTCCTACTTTTATAGGATCCTTATTACAAATCAATCACATGAATGAACTGACTAATATCTACAGTTCTGTTTATATCCAACTGCTTATATGCTCACCATAAGGCAAATCATAACTTTGGCTATTACAAATTTTGTCTCCTAGGCAATGCCCAAATCCATGTAATTTAGATGATGTCTTACTATTGGCTAGAGGAAGCTATTGTGCTAGCCACACTTCGAGGTGAGTATTTTTGAGAAAGGGTGGCTTGTAACTGTTAGATATTGTGATGTTTATTTCATTAGTAATAAATGTATTAGAGTAATCATGTAATATCATAAAGTGGAAATAAGTTGTATGCAATAAATGAGATTAATGATGAATGTAATTAAGGAATTAGGTGAGCTGTTCCTAACGGGAATAACAGAACTTGCTAGATATATATACAACACCATTTTATGTAATTGAAACACATTATATAATACATTTTTGTATTAAGACTCTCTCGCTTGTCTCTTTTATATTCTGCATAACATAATTTAACATGGTAACAGAGCCACGATGATTGTGGCCTAGGGTAATGTCAAAATATTGTGTCAAGACAAAGATTGGCATGCCAGGGAATTTGGAGAAAGAGAGAGACATAGAATTGTAGAGTCAAAGAAGAAATTGTGATTCGTGCGACCACAAAGAAGAAATTGTATGAACGGCTAGGAAGAAGAAATTGTGATCCATATGGCCATGACGAATATTGTACAACTCAATTAACATGTACGACAACAAGTGAAGAAAAAATTGTACGGACCAGCAATCAATTGAATTTGTATGGCGGTTGACCAATAATCAATTGAATCTGTATAATGTCTTAAGCAATTAAATCATATGGATGCGTATGGATGACGACTGACAGTATGGTTGCTCACTGAATAAAAAATTAAACGACTCAAAAAAATTCATACAGGGGCTCAAATTAAATCTACGGTAGGAATTAAAATTAGAATCATACATCGGAATTGTACAACGACTGTGAATAGCATGTATGGACAACAAAATAATAAAATGTATGGACGACAAAGGTGCCAATTGCACATTCTGTCTAAAAATCCTTAATAATCTTTTTGTTAAAGTGTACGGACAACAAAGAGTTTTAAATCTAATTTTTAAAGGAGTCATAAGGTTTTTTAAGGATTCATAAGGGTTTCTTATTTTTTCAAGAGTTAATAAGCTTTTTTTACAAAAGGAGTTAGAAGGGTTTATGATTTTATTGGAGCTATAAGTAGATTTTTTGAAGTTATAAGGAACTATGGCCAATATTAATAATTTCATGATGCCCGAGTCTCATAAACTCAATGTTAAAAACTTCCTTGCCTGGAAATAGAAAATGGAGCAAATTTTGTCTTATCATGATCTTTGGGAAATCGTCATGGGGACGACTCCAAAACTAAATCCCATGCATAATGACTATAATAAGAAAAATAAAAATTTATTACTTCTTACCTTTGCCTTGGAGGATGATATTCTTCCTCACATTTGTGGTATTACCACTACTGTTGAGGTTTGGATGAAGTTAGTTTTTTTTATGAAACTTCCAATGAACTTTGAGTTTTATTGTTGAGAAACAAATTAACCGGTTTGAAGATGGTAGCTTCAAGTTCCATTATAGATCATGTTCAGAAGTTGGAGGAACTGAAAAATGAATTATCAGTGATTGACATAGACATTAAAGATAAGGAATTTATAACCATTTTTTTTAATAGCTTACTTGATGAATATCAACATTTTGAATCTCTTCTCGAAATGAAATTCCCACATTGAAGAAGTTGTAGGCTAACTACTCTAGGAAGAGCATAGACTCAAGAAAAATGAACTTCCACTGGATAGAGATTTTACATGAAGACATAGAGGAAGAGGTTGTGACAGAGATCATCGAGGAGGGAGGTATATTTGGCATCAAAATTGGAGGCCAAATTCTTCAAATCAGACAGGTACTTCTCAAAGTTCTAAGCATTGTGATGATTGTAGAAAAACTAATCATAATGAAGAAGAGTGTTGTCTTAAAAAAAGACATGAGGTTGACAGGAATAGAGGTAGAGGACATCATAGAGGAAGAAGTAGAGGGGGCAGGTATCAAAGTCATTTTGTAGAAAGTAGTACACTTGTTACACAAGAACCTATCATTGATTATTTGCTTATGGCTTCTCATATTGACATCTCTGCTTCTCAATGTGTGTGGTACATTGATTCGGGATCCACCAAACATATGATCGGTAAGCAAGAAGTTTTTTCAAAACTTGCTCTCTGTGATAATGAGATTATTATTCTTGGTGATGACAGTATTCATGAGGTACAAGGAAGAGGTGAAGTACCCATGAGAGTTTCAAGAGATTGCATCAAAAATATACTGTATGTCTTGTATGTTCTTGGCTTAAAGATGAACTTGCTTTATGTTAGAAAATTATTGATGAAAACTATACTGTTGTGTTTGATAAAAAACAATGTTTGATTAAATATCATAACAACAATATTATTGCCAGAGGTTTGTTGTGTAATGATATGTAGTGGTTTGATGGTACTCCAAAGCAACAATAAACTTTTTTGACATGTTCTACTTCAAAAAATCAATTTTGACATGAAAATATGGTCATCTTAATTACTTTTATTTGAAGTTGCTTCATAAACATAATTTGGTGAATAAATTGCCTAACATTGAGGAAGATAAAGGTGTATGTGAAGCATGTCTGGTTGGGAAGCAACATTGATTTAAATTTGACAACAACAAAACTAGGGCAACTCAAGTACTTGAATTAATTCATAGTGATGTTTGTGGTCCAATGAGATCCCAATTCCTTGGAGGTGCTAAGTACTTTGTAACATTCATCGATGATTTTTCAAGAAAAATATGGGTATATGTTTTAAAGAACAAATTTGATGTATTTGTTAGTTTTATGCAATTCAAGGCTATGGTTGAAAACGAAAGTGTTCGCACATTAAGGTGTTCAAGAGTGATAGAGGTGGTGAGTATGAATCACATGCATTTTGTAATTTTTTTTATCATCATGGTATTCAAAGACAAACTTATGTTGCCAAAACACCACAACAAGATGGGGTAGCAGAGATGAAGAGTTGATCAATTATGGAGATGGTTAGGTGCATGTCGAAAGGGCATCATCTCAGTGATTAGTTTTGGGTTGATGCAATTTAGACAACAATATTTTTGTTAAATTGCAATTCGACAAAGACTGTTTGTGGAAGGACCCCTTATGAAGCTTGGTTAGGAAGGAATCCAGAGGTAACCAATTTCAAAGTTTTTGGTTGTTTGACATATACACATGTTCCAGATACAGATAGACATAACTTGGAGGCTAAAAGTAGGAAATGTATATTTGTTGGGCATAACACTATATTGAATGCATAAAAGTTATATGATCCAATAAATAGAAAGGTTGTTATAAGTAGAGATGTAATTTTTGATGAGAGACTCCCACATGTGTGTACATCAGACTGGAAAGGTGAAGTTTTGTAGGGTGATAATGATGAGCATGAATTCAAAACTCTTGTCACATATAGGAGGTGCAAAAGAGAAGAGGGCAAAGAAGTGGATGAAGAAAAAGTAGAGTTGGAATTGGAAGAACAAGATTGCAATTACTCTTTGAATGATGAAAGTCGATCTCATAAAATACCAAAATGTTTCTATCGGATTCTTTAAGATGCAAAACCAGATGAGATACAACAAGGTGAGAGAAGAACAAGGTCAAAATCACTAGAATAGGTAAATCTTGCTTTGAAGAGTGAAGTTGTGCATTCTTATAATTTAGTTTCTTTTAATGGAGCAAATCGGAAACAAGAATGGAGAAATGCAATGTAAATAGAATATGATACTTTGATGAAAAAAAATACTTGGAAGTTAGTTGAATTACCCCCAACTAATAATCTAATAGGCTCTAAATGGGTATATTGCACAAAGTTCAAATCATATGGTTATATTGATAAATATAAAGCTAGGTTAGTTGCAAATGTTGAGATTGTAGCAAGGAAGGTCTTCCATCATCATCACAACGTCCTAGGATGATGGAGGACAATGAAACTTAGGCTAAGTCAACTAATTAAATATTTTCCTAAGTCTAACTTAGGAAAATAATTGTTGATATGTTATAATCTTCAGTTGACTTTATTGAGTACTTTTTCTAAAGTTAAAGTGAAAAATAATTTAAGTTGTGGTCTTTTAATCTTGACCATTGATCTCATCTTGATGGAGAGGGTTGATCTCAACCCTCAATCCTTTGGAGATTAGGGTTCCACTTGCTCAATGAAGATTAAAAAGATTGGTTGGGCTAAGAGGGCACACAAATAGAAGGGAAATCAATTGCAGATTTGTAAGGTGAGAGTTTTGTAGGAGGACAGAGGAGAGTCTAGTAGGTGGATCGACTCATCTCTTCACCAAATCGCAGAGGCAAAGCTTCAGATCTGGCAGAGTTGTACAAAGTGACGCAGGAGGGCCGTACAATCACGTAGAGGCTCATCTTCTTGTTGCTGTTTCGTTCTGGTTATGTTTTGGAGGGTCTACAGAGGCCGTACGATTTTGTTGGAGAGGGTTTTGCTGAAGATTATTCAACTGTTGGAAGAGGCCGATTTACTTGGTAAGAATTTTGGAAGAGACAGAGGTAGGGTTTGAACCATTAGGGTTTAAACATAACACTTTCAAAAAATGGCCATGAGTTTGAGGGTGGAAGACATGTTACAACTTACAAGGGGCTCAAAATTACCCCACCTGGAAAGAAAGGACGACAATGATATTGGAAGTCAATGATGTGTTAGAGCATGTCAGTGACAAGGCAACAACTCCCACATGTGCAACTGAATTGGTCATCTGGAAGAAAGGTGAGGCTAAGGCCAAAAACCTAATTCTTGATGGGAAAAAGGATAATGTAGTCCCACATCTCTCAGGAAAAGCTGAGGCAAAAGACATGTGGAAATCCCTAAGTGACCTCGACCAAAACAAAAATGAGAACAGAGTGATGGCTCTGTGCAAGCAACTGTGTGGAACCAATATGGCCAAAGGTCAGGGTGTAATACCTTATCTTACCAGGATAACACAAATTAGAGATGAACTTGCAACAGTGGGAGAAAAGACTGAAGATCCTGAGTTGGTGCGTATTGCACTAGATGGCTTTACTAAGTCATGGGACGTTTTTTTCCATGGTGTGGTAGATCGGGAGAAGCTCCCTGATCGGCAACAACTGTGGGATGATTTTGTGCAAGAAGAGATTAGAATTGGTCAAGCAGGACCATTATCTTCAACTCATGTAGAGGAGGAAGAAGGCTTGGCCCTTGCAGGCAAAGAAAAGGGCAAGAAGAAGAGGAAAGGTGGAAAGAAAAGCATGGACTTTTCAAAAGTCAAGTGTTTCTAGTGTCACAAGATGGGGCTCTTTGCATCACAATGTCTAGAGAGTAAGAAGAAGAAGCCACAGATGCAGCTTCAACAGCAGTGGATGAGTTTGCCAAGTTATTTGAGGAGGATTTCTGCTTCATAGCTTGTATGTCTAGTACAACTGTTTTAGACATGTGGTATGTATACAATGGTGCATCTTGTCATATGACAGGGCGCAAAGAGTGGTTTACTAGGCTATGGGAGGGAGGCGTAAATCTAGTCATTGATCTAGGGGATGACAGGCGCTATAAGGCATAAGGAGTTGGCATAGTCTAATTTCAGAGGGAGTTCGGGAAACCACTCCGTTTCAGTGACGTGTTAAATGTTCCAGGGTTGACCAAGAACCTCATCTCAGTCTCTACTCTTGAGGATAAGGGATATGAGGTCACTTTTCGTAAAGGAAAGGGGTGCATCAGACCAGGTGGGTTAGGTGAGAAGATGGACATGATGATTGGGGTTCGAGAGGAGAAGGTCTACAGGTTATAGGTTCAGCTCGAGAGAGCATTAGTGAGTTTCACCAAAGATATAGGTGAGTTGTGGCACAGGAGGATGGCACATACTTATTTTGGTGCTTTGGGGCATTTGAAGGAGGTAGTTTCTGAATTGCCTAAGATTACAACTAAGAGACATGACCCTTGCAAGGGTTGTGCATTGGGCAAGTATGCCCGAAAACCCTTTACATCTAGCAAGCATAAGTCCAAGGGAGTACTGGATCTGATACACTCTGAAGTATGTGGGTCGGGGATCTGATACACTCTGACGTATGTGGGTCGATGAGTGTGGAGTCAGTGAGTGGTCCCAAATACTTTGTCTTGTTTATTGATGACTACTCCAGGAAGACCTGGATTTACTTTCTAAAGATCAAGGATGAGGTCTTTGGGAGGTTTTAGGAGTTTAGAGCTCTAGTAGAAAACTAGACTGGGAGGAAGATTCACGTCTCAAGATCGAATAATAAGGGATAGTACACCTCCAAGGAGTTCGAGAATTATTGCACAACAACGGGGATCAAGAAGGAACTCACAGTTCCTTACAATCCTCAACAGAATGGAGTGGCAGAGAGAAAGAACATGACTGTGGTTGGAGTAGCACGAGCTATGATTCATGATCAAGGACTGCCATTGTTCTTATGGGTAGAGGTGAGCAGTGCTGCGATATATTTGCAGACTAGGAGTCCCCACACAGTTTTGGGGAAGCAGATACTTGAGGAGACATTTTCAGGTACTAGGCCAGATGTGAGTTATATTCGCATCTGGGGCAGTGTATGTTACTGTCATGTCCCTTCAGAGAAGAGGACAAAGCTGGACCCTATAGCGATGAAGGGGTTACTTGTTGGTTACAGTGAGGCTTCCAAGGCCTACAAGATCTATGTACCTGCATGCAGGAAGGTTATTGTGTGTAGATATGTGCAGTTCAAGGAGGAACGTGCATTGAGGAGATTGAATGATTTGCCAACAAATGTAGAGAACCAACAGGGACAGAGTACAGGAGTCCAGGAGCAGGAAGCACAAAGTTAGAAGGTAGGATCACAGGAGCAGACATAGGATACATGTGTTCAGAGGGAGACTGTTGGACAAGATCATCAGGAGCGAGTTGATGATGAGGAGGAGCAACATGATGCAGTTTCCCCAGAGAAGATTACTAGGCCACGACCTAAGTGGTACAAGTCTACAATTAGTGATTCTAGGTTGGCAGGGCTTCCAGAGAGGGACTTCAGATGAAGCAAACCACTAGAGAGACTTGGATATATGGCATTGATGAATCATGTCATTGATGTTGAGCCTTCCAGTTATGAGGATGCCGCACGACATAAAGTGTGGCAGGAGGCCATGATGGAGGAATATGCCTCCATTATGAAAAATGATGTATGGGAGGTAGTTCTGAGGCCAGAGGATAAAAAGGGTATTGGATCCAAGTGGATCTACAAAGTTAAGCATGCAACTGATGGAAGCGTGGACAAGTACAAAGCCTGCTTCAAGGGGTTTTCACAGTGAGAGGGAGTTGATTACGAGGAGACTTTCGCTCCAGTGGCCATGTATTCTTCAATATGAACAGTCATTTCATTAGCAACAGAGAAGGGCTGGCGTGTTTATCATATGGACGTGAAGACCACCTTCCTCATTGGAGTTGTTGAGGAGAAGGTATATGTTGAGCAGCCTGAGGGATTTGAGGTTGGCAGCAGAGAGACACGTGTGCAGACTGAGGAGAGCCTTGTATGGGCTCAAGCAGGCACCTCGGGCATGGTACTTGAGAATTGACAACTACGGAGATGGGCTTCCAACAAAGTGAGGCAGATTCGAACCTGTATTTTCTTGCATGGAAGGAGCCTCTTATACTAGTACATTATGTAGATGACCTATTTCTCACTGGAGATGAGCAACTGATAGCAGATTGCAAGGTCAAACTTGCAACATAATTTGAAATGAAAGACCTTGGGTTTATGCACTATTTTCTAGGGTTGGAGGTTTGGCAAATGGATGGGTGCTTCTTCCTAGGACATGGGAAGTATGCAGTAGAGATTTAGCACAGGTTCAGGATGATGGACTGTAGGCCCATGTCCACACCTCTGGTTACAAACTGGAGGAAGATTGATGCATCAAATTCAAAGACAGTAGACCCCACTGTCTATCGTCAGTTGATTGGATCGCTCATGTATTTGGTCAATACTCGGCCATATATCAACTTTGCAGTAAACTCTTTGAGTCAGTTCGTGGTGGACCCTCGAAGAGTACATTGGATTGTTGCGAAGCATGTGCTTTGCTATCTCAAAGGGATAGTGGAGTACAGGCTATTATATGAGCACAGTGGTGGAGTGACATTAGCAGGTTTAATAGATGCTGATTTGGAAGGATGTGTAGAGGACATGAAGAGTACTTCAGGTTGTTGCTTCAACATTGGGTCAAGCATGATTTCTTGGTTCAGCAGGAAGCAAAAATGAGTGGCATTGAGCTTTGCCAAGGCAGAGTACATGGCAGCCAGTTTGGCCGCATGTGAGGCACTGTGGTTGAGGAAGTTACTTTTGGGCTTGTTCAAGCAAGAGCTAGAAGCTACTGTGATTCACTGTGACAATCAGAGTTGCATCAAGTTCTTTGAGAACCTGGTGTTTCATGATCGTAGCAAGCACATCGATATCAGATGTCACTTCATCCGAGATTGTTTATAGAGAGGAGCCATGAGGCTTGATTACATACAAACTGATGAGTAGATGGTAGACATCGTTACCAAGGCATTGAGCAGACAAAAGTTCGAGAAGTTTAGAGATCAGATGGGGTTGAGAAAGAATCCCTTCCTCGCTAAGAGGGAGTGTTGAGATTGTAGCAAGGAAGGTCTTCCATCATCATTACAACCTCCTAGGATGATGGAGGACAATGAAACTTAGGCTAAGTCAATTAATTAAATATTTTCCTAAGTCTAACTTAGGAAAATAAGTTAGAACTGTTGATATGCTATAATCTTTAGTTGACTTTATTGAGTACTTTTTCTAAAGTTAAAGTGAAAAATAATTTAAGCTGTGGTCTTTTAATCTTGATCATTGATCTCATCTTGATGGAAAGGGTTGATCTCCACCCTCAATCCTTTGGAGATTAGGGTTCCACTTGCTCAATGAAGAATAAAGAGATTGGCTGGGCTAAGAGGGCGCACAAGTAGAAGAGAGATCGATTAGTGAGAGAAATCGATTGCAGATTTGCAAGGTGAGAGTTTTGCAGGAGGACAGAGGAGAGTCTAGTAAACTTAGGCTAAGTCAATTAATTAAATATTTTCCTAAGTCTAACTTAGGAAAATAAGTTAGAACTGTTGATATGCTATAATCTTTAGTTGACTTTATTGAGTACTTTTTCTAAAGTTAAAGTGAAAAATAATTTAAGCTGTGGTCTTTTAATCTTGATCATTGATCTCATCTTGATGGAAAGGGTTGATCTCCACCCTCAATCCTTTGGAGATTAGGGTTCCACTTGCTCAATGAAGAATAAAGAGATTGGCTGGGCTAAGAGGGCGCACAAGTAGAAGAGAGATCGATTAGTGAGAGAAATCGATTGCAGATTTGCAAGGTGAGAGTTTTGCAGGAGGACAGAGGAGAGTCTAGTAGGTGGATCGACTCATCTCTTCACCAAATCGTAGAGGCAAAGCTTTAGATCTGGCAGAGCTGTATAGAGTGACGCAGGAGGGCCTTACAATCACACAGAGGCTCATCTTCTTGCTGCTGTTTCGTTTTGGTTATGTTTTGGAGGGTCTAGAGAGGCTGTACGATTTTGTTGGAGAGGGTTTTGCTGAAGATTATTCAGTTATTGGCAGAGGCCTATTTACTTCGTAAGAATTTTCCATATTTTCCTTCTCAGAAATAATAAAGTCCCCGGATCTGCTGCATCGGTTTTCCCATCTTGGGTTTTTTCGAGGACTATTGTCCAAAAATAAGTGTGTACATTTGATGTGATTGCTGTCTACGTTTACTTTCAGTTCTTGGTAATTTATTTCTGTTGTGTATTTAATTTACTGTGAAGAAAAACATTGAATAATCAGTTAAAAATTAATTTGTTTGGTTTAAAGTGTACTGGGTTTCGAAATTTTCACAGCAAAACAATATGCACAAAAATAAGTAATTGATTATGAGAAAACTCTTGCTGGTACTGTAAAATTAATCACAATCAAAGTGTTGTTAGCTCTTGTAGCATAGTTTGGATGGAAGGTACACCAGATGGATGTTAAAAGCGCATTTCTAAATGGGGATTTGCAAGAAGAAGTGCATATGGAACAACCTGAAGGATTTGCAGTTGAAGGAAAATAAGAGCTAGTATGTAAGTTGGTGAAGGCCTTGTATGGATTAAAACAAGCCCCTTGAGCATGGTATGAAAAGATTAATAAATATCTTAAATGAAGAAGTTTCAAGAGTAGTGATTTTGATCTTAACTAGTATATCGAAGAAAAATGTGAAGAAATTATCAATGTGGTTGTATATGTTGATGACTAAATAATTACAGGTAGCAATGATGACTTGATTTAGGAAGAAAAATATATTCCTTGCAAATCATTTGATATGATTGACTTGAGATTGTTACATTATTGTTTGGGCATTAAAGTTTGACAACCAAATAGGATTTTCATCTCAGAGATAAAATATGCTTTGGAATTGTTGGAAAAGTTCGGAATGGAAGATTGTAATCATAGAAGAACACCAATGGATATAAACTTAAAGCTTTTGAAAGATGAATTTGAGGTAGTTAATGAATCACTTTATCGTCAACTTGTAGGAGGATTGATTTATCTTACAACAACTAGACTAGATATAACTTTTGTTGTTGGAATGTTATCAAGGTTTTTAAACCGTCCTAGGGAAACACATTGGAATGGGGCAAAGGGAGTATTTGGGTATATCAAAGGTACTTCACAGTGCCACATCATCTCCAATGCATGCTAGGACGTCTCAACAAGGGTGCCATGTCCTCATAAGGCTTAATGTCCTCCAAATAATGTGAAACGACCTCTCTAGCATAGTGGGAGGGCCTCCATCAAACGTGCAAGTAGCCCCTCAACGTCCTCCAAAGGACCAAGGCTCAATCCAAGTGAATAGCCATGTGAAGTACATCATCCAATGAGGGGCTCATGGTTGCATTGACTATTTAATTTTCCTTAATCTCTTGTTTCAACCTAGGTTAGAGTAGTGTAGGATGAATAACCTCAACACATGCGAGTAGTTTAGTTTCATGTATCTTTTGACGTTATTGTAGCCAAATTTTGAACTCTTGGTGTTGTATAAAAAAGGAATAAGTATGTAGTGTTTGTGGATGTTGATTTGATCCATCCTGCCTCATGATCTTGCCTCTTCTTTCTTCTTGACAGGTTGGACCAGATATTTTTGTGGTTCTCATGAACTCCCAAGAAGAGTGCATGTCCCCAAGTTGGACCCTATTGTTACACCTCCTATTGTATGAGGTTTCATATTATGATTTTCCATATTGATAGTTTCTCATATGTCTTTGCCTTGTTGATCACTTTTTGGTTGCACTTTTGATGGATGTGAAGCATACTATATCATTATGGTGGTTTGGTATATATGCTTATCTTAGATATGGATGATGATTCTAGCTTCCCCTAAGGGGTTGGATGATGATGTTAAGAGGTAGATGTTTTATGATGCTGATGCTTCCTAGTGACTTGGTGTGTTGATGTATGATGTTGGTGTCACTAGCATGGGGTGTTCTACATGGTCCTCATGTGTTGGATGTGTGATGGGGGATGCACTTGATGATTGGATATGGTTAGCATTTCTTTATGCCCCCTTCTTTTATGATTTTCCTATGGTGGGATGATTCATGTTACCTTTGTGGGATTTTTCTAGGTGATTTAACTTTATGATGTAACATTTGCTAGACATCACCTAGGGGGGAACGTGTTTCATGATGTTAACACTCTCATTGATGTGTTATTTTTTAAGTTTGAATTAGAAGGGGGGTACTACATATGATTTCATGGTGATCTAACCTTATCCTAAGGTTAGATGGTGATTTTTGATGTAATAATCCTTCGGTGGTGGTGCACTTAAGGTTGGAATTTATGTTTTGTTGTTATCATGGTGGAGTTTTGCTAGGGAGAACATCTTTTATTTACATTGTACAACGCTTTACTAGAATGCATCCCTCATTGGCATGGATTTTCATGGTGATTTAATTTGTTGGTGACTAATTGAGAGGGGGACTGTGGTTATATTTGAACATTAAACTTTGTGCATACATGTTGAGGTTGATTTAACTATTCAATGGTTAAATTAATTTGATTTATCCAGATTAAGGTTAATAACTTGGGTGCTCTACCACATTAACCTCCTTTTCACATTTGAAGGGGTTAGTTGGAGTTGGTTGAGGCTTTATAGTGGTGCGCCCCCTCTTAGGCACAGTTACCAAGAAATGCATTATTTTATTGTTTCTTGGAGAGGTTAGCACACTTCTCTAGCTTGCATTCTCTTGGGTTGGTTAGACATCTTTATAACATGGCATATGGAGTAATATTTTATTATTGAGGTCTAACCACTCTTGGCACATTCTCCAAGGGCGCACTGCATTGGCGAGTATTTTATTATTTGTGCGTGGTAGTTACATTGCACACTTTTCTAGGGCACACCTTGGATATTTCAGGAACACTTGTCATGATTTGACCTTTAATATGGAGCACCCTCACCTCTTTGACTTGGCATTATATCTTATTTTATTGGAGGTGGGTATGGAGGAGTTTTATGAGGGGCGTGTCAGATACTTGGAGGGCCACATGTGTGGCTTTTGCATGCATTTACTTGGTCCTATTACTATATTTGAGGATATCCTTGGAGGGTGCACTTGTGGATACACTTCTTGTTATACTTGGAGATATATATTTTATTATTTCATGGAGTTTTGTAATGGTAAAAACCCTAATTCGCCCTTATCTCTTTGGATTTGTCTTCTGGAGATGGTCCACTTACCATTTTGGGGTTTTGACTACTTCATTTCTTGTGGAGCGCTCCATTTGTTTGGCATTTTGCATATTCATCCATGGAGTTGGTTGCCTTGGGATTTACACATGTGGATTGGTTGCATGCATCTTATGGGCCTCTTCCTATTTTTGGAGGAGGCTGTTATGGAGCATTCTCCTAGGAGGATTATTATATTGTTTATTCCCTCATGCATCTTTAAGGGCACACTTAATGAGTTCTTCTAGGGGGATCTTGGAGCACATCCTCCTATGTGGAGACTTATTTTATTATTTCTTGGATGCATGCATTATTGGAGGGTACATTCCATGTGGACACTTGGCATTTGGCTTGGTTTAGTGCCTATTTTTAGTGGTACACCCCTCTCTCATGAGCATTATATTGTTATTTCACTACTATTTTTAGATGGGACGAGTTGTCCTTGAGAGATTTTTTTCCACATGGTGTGACATGGTCAACCATGGTCCGAGGAGAGATCTAACTACCCCAATATTATAATATCTGTTTGACTTGTCATGGAGTTAGTTAGAAGGATAATAATTCTTTATTGTATGAGAGAAGAGACTC
>CBVK0100154708.1:0-27121 GCA_900067695.1 Picea abies
TATATATATATATATATATATATATATATATATATATATATATGAGAGCTGCAACGCAAATTCCAGCTAGTCGAAATCAAAAACTAATCTGTAGAATATGGTGTTCGCCTAAAATGTTCACAAATTTTTAATTCGCATCGGCCAAGGAACGATTCTCTGCGGCCCCGCAGTATTTCGTATCATCGATGCAAAGGAAGCATTTACAATATTTACAGTTGTTGTCTCTGCTCTGGTCCGCAGCGAGTCCAATCTAGACATTAACAAACCCCTTCCTGCACCATGAATTCTAAATCAAAGCCATTATAAATATCCATTGACAAAAAAAAACGTTCATTTATTATTCTATCACATGGCAAAGACAGATAATGGAAGATAAAGTCAAAAGTCTTGAATGCCGTTTCAATTCCCATTCAATTGACAAACATTTTTCATTTATTATTCTATCACATGGCAAAGACAGATAATGGGATATAAAGTCAAAAGATTTGAATGCCAATTCAGTTCCCATTCAATTGTTTGCAGAATTTAAAGGTGTGTATCATTCCTTCTTCTGTGAAAACTTGTTTGCAAAGCAAGCCAGTTTATAAAATATCAAAGATTTCTCATTTAAACTAGTCAAAATTTATAAAATAAACTACAAATCTAACAATTGAAGGGATCTGTTGCTTAAAAGTCCACTGTCCGCGCCCCTTCCTCAAAACTAATAGAATGGTTTTGATTCAATGGGCTGACATTAAAATTTTGAGTTTCAATATAGTTTCATCGAAAAGCATCGACCTATGTCCGAAAATTTTTATTGGCTGTGGGATTAATTAATTCCTCGACTAACAAGTGCAAATCATGGGGAGCTGCTTGCAATTTTCCAGCTGTGTCATCGTAGAATGTTTTCAATATATAATCAGGCTTGCTTAAAGTTTTCTTAATACAAACTAAATGTCTGTTTATTATTTGCAGGACCTAGAACTTTCTAGTTCTTTACCAGCATTAAATTGCAGCGGAATTTAATTGAATTAATACCTGGATCCATTTGTTTTCCGAACCCTCTATTCCTCTGCTATGAGCCCTCTTGCACAGAAACCTCTTTTGGAACCCTCTGCACAAAAACCTCTTTTGGAACCCTCTACACAGAACAGAAATCGAGTTTCTCTCTCTTACCCTGCTGCCATACACACTTTCAGATCGATCAAGATGGGTATTCTCAAGGTTCATTTAAGAGCAGAGAGAGGACCAGTTTCCCCAAGACCGTTATTCTCCACCTGTCCATCAGAGTAGGAGATTCGACACCATTCCGTTACCAAGAGCTCCATAAAACTGTAACGGCAGTTCTCGTATCCATCTCTTCATATGGGTCATTAAACACTAATTCAAGAAATTAGTCTTACATTCTCCCACTTGACACATATGATAACTTAATGTTAGAGTTAAACAGAGTAGACATTAGGTGCACCATAAGTCATATTCATCTTGGTTTTCAGTTTGGTCATCATAATACTATAATTAAACAACCTAGTAATGTGAGTCATGACGGTTCCATGTCAATAAGACAACATAGTCCCTTTCATGTACCACAACATCAGTAACTTGTTTAACATTAGTCTGTAAACAAGGAGTGATTTCATAAGGTCCAACAATAATGTCCCTTGTCAGAGACTATTCCTGTCCTTATACATTTATTCTCATACATGTACGTACACATTTAGAACAGGATTTATCAAACAGAAACACTTTTATTAAGATCTCAAGGTGTCAAATAAGACAAAGAACATTATGTGATCCATTTCATAAAAGTAGCAATTGTTATGTGCTACGTTCAATTCCCATTCTGTTAGCATGTTCCTTAAATGCCTTTGGTGGCAATCCTTTCATCAATGGATCTACAACCATAAGCAGTGTGCTTATGTGTTCAATTGACACTCGTTGTTTCTGAACTTCTTCTTTTACGGCAAAGTATTTCAGTTCCATGTGTTTAGCACCATTAGAATACCTGTCATTCTTAGAGAAGAATACAGGGGTGGCATTATCACAATAAATCCTCAGCGGCTTGGCAATAGAGTCGACAACCCCAAGTCCTGAGATAAAATTTCGCAACCACAATCCATGAACCGTGGCCTCAAAGCATGCCACAAATTCATCTTCCATAGTGGATGAAGCAGTGATAGTTTGCTTCGCACTTTTCCATGATATTGCTCCTCCAGCTAATAGGAACAAATAACCAAAAGTAGACTTTCTACTGTCAACACATCCGGCAAAATATGAGTCTGAGTGGCCAATCACCTCTAGATTATCAGACCTCCTAAATGTGATAATGTAATCCTTCGTTCCCTGCAAGTACCTCATCACTTTCTTTGCAGCTTTCCAGTGTTCCAATCCAGGATTAACTTGGTATCTTCCCAACATACCTACTGCAAAACTGATGTCTGGCCTAGTGCAAGTATGTGCATACATTAGACTTCCTACTGCAGAAGCATAAGGAATTATTTCCATCTGTTTTCATTCCCATTCATTCTGCGAACATTGCATAAGGCTAAATTTATCCCCTTTCTGAATAGGGGCATCACTAGCTGAACATTTATCCATTCCGAATCTCTCTAGAACTCTTTCGATATAAGTCTTCTGAGACAATCCTAATAATCTACGTGATTGATCCCGGAATATTTCAATTCCTATCACGTAATATGCCTCACCCATATCTTTCATTTCAAAATTCATAGAGAGAAACCTTTTGGTTTCATGTAATAAACCAAGATCACTGGTGGCAAGAAATATGTCATCAACATACAAAATCAGAAATATAAATTTACTCCCACTAACCTTTAGATATATACACCGATCAATAGTGTTTTCCTTAAATCCAAAAGAAGTAATGGTATTATGAAACTTAAGATACCATTGCCGGGAAGCTTGTTTAAGCCCATATATTGATTTCTTAAGTTTGCAAGCCAGGTGTTCTTTTCCTTTAATGGAGAAACCTTCAGGTTGATCCATATAGACGTCTTCCTCCAAACTCCCATTCAGAAAAGAAGTTTTCACATCCATTTGGTGCAGTTCTAAATCATAATGAGCTACTAATGCCATAATGATTCTAAGTGAGTCCTTCTTGGACACAGGAGAGAAGGTCTCTCTATAGTCAATGCCTCCTTTCTGAGTGAAACCTTTTGCCACAAGTCTAGCTTTATGTCGTTTGATATTACCCTTAGAGTCACGTTTGGTCTTAAAGACCCACTTACAGCCAACTTTCTTGTATCCTTCGGGCAATTCAACGAGATCCCAGACTTCATTTTGGTCCATCGATTTCAATTCATCATTCATGGCATTAATCCATTTAGCAGAATCATTACTTTCTATGGCTTGTGAAAATGAAACCGGATCCTTACACTTTCCTATATCAAAATCAGATTCTTGTAGATAAAACACATAATCATCCGAAATAGCAGACCTCCTATCCCTTTGAGATCTCCTTAATACTACTTCTTGTGGTCTATCTACTATGGGTTCATTGGTGACAACCTCATTATGGAGTGGTGGTTCATTAATTTGTTGTTCAATATTGTCAGGTTGTTCATCAATGATAGGAACAAAAATTTCCTTTGAAGCCATAGGTACAGGAACTTGTACCCTAACTTCTTGGATAACCACATTTTGCAATTTATCACTCCCACTGACTTCACCATTTTCAATGAATCTGGCATGACCGGTTTCTATAATTCTCGTACTGTGATTAGGGCAATAAAACCTATACCCTTTGGATTTTTCAGGGTAACCAATAAAAGAACCATTGATTGTTCTAAAATCCAATTTCTTTTCATGTGGATTGTACAATCTAAAATCTGTTGGACAACCCCAAACATGCAGGTGTCTTAAACTTGGTTTCCTTCCTGTCCATAGTTCAAAAGGGGTTTTTGGAACTGACTTACTAGGAACCCGATTTAACAAGTATACAACGGTCTTAAGAGCATACATCCACAATGCTTTAGGTAAATTGGAATTACTTAACATACTCCTAACCATATCCATTAAAGTACGATTACGCCTTTCAGCTACACCATTCTGCTGTGGTGTTCCAGGCATAGTATACTGTGCACATATGCCATGCTTTTCAAGGATTTTAGCAAATGGGCCAGGGCACTGCCCTGTTTCATCATATTTTCCATAGTATTCACCACCTCTATCAGATCTAATGATGTTTACTTTTCTATCTAATTGTCTTTCAACCTCAGTGATATATACCTCAAGGGCATCCACTGATTGAGAATTTTCATGCAGCAAATAGACATAACCATAGCATGAAAAATCGTCAATAAAGGTGATAAAATATTTTTCTCCACCAAAAGATGGATTGTCAAAAGGCCCACAAATGTCTGTATGGATAATCTTAAGAAGCTCAGTACTTCTTGTGGCACCTTTTCTGGTGTGTTTTATTTGTTTTCCCTTAATACAATCTACACATATTCCAAGATCAGAAAAATCTAGGTTCAAGAGAATCCCATCTTTTACTAATCTAAGTAATCTTTCTCTAGAAATATGTCCCAGCCTTTTATGCCACAAGTATGAGGAATTTTCATTCGTGAGACTACGTTTAATACCAACATTATGATGCAAGGTAGGAATAGTTTCATCAAATTGATTATCAAGTTTTAATTTGTATAAACCATCAGAAAGAATGCCCGAACCAACAAAAGAGGTATTCTTAAATAAACTGAAACTTTTATTTCCAAAATTATAGGAGTAACCATCAATGTCAAGTCTAGACAAGGAAATTAAATTTCTGAAAATAAAAGGAACATAAAGAGTCTGAAACAAATCCAAATGATAACCAGAATCTAGAAATAAACGATAAGTCCCAATGGCTTCAACTTGAGCTTTAGCCCGATTTCCCATGAATAGAAAATTCTGATTTGGATTTGTGGTCTGGGTTGTAAGGAATCCCTGCATGGTATTAGAAACATGAGTAGTATCCCCAGAGTCAATCCACCAAGTATTAGAAAGAACTTCAGTTAGGTTTGATTTGAAACAAACAGAAATGAAATACATACCTTTCTTTTCAAACCTTTCCTTACGTTTCGGACAATTTTTCTGATAGTGTCCCAACTTTTTACAAAAGTGACACTTATCACTATTCCTTTCCTTCTGATAAGCCTGAGATCCTTGATTAGGCTCATGTGCCTTGGATGGTGTTCACTTCATGCCCTTTCTAGGATTTTTCCCTTTCCTTTCGGCTCCTTGAGTGATGAAATGAACTGAATGTTGTCCATGTTGCTTAAGTCTTGCCTCTTCTTGATTGAGCATACTGGCCAACTCATTCACATTCCACTTATCCTTAATAGTGTTATAGTGAATCTAAAATGGCCCATACTGAGGAGGCAAGGAGTTTAAAATGAATTGTACAAGGAAGAACTCATCCACATTCATCTCAAGAGTCTTTAATTGAGCAGCCAAGTTTGTCATTTCAAGGACATGCTCATGCATTCCACACATACCATCAAACTTCATGGTGGTAAGCTTAGCCATCAGTGTCCCAGCAAGAGACTTGTTTGCAGTTCTGAAACGTTCTTCCACAGATTTCAAGAATTCTTTAGCATTTTCAGTAGTAGGAAGAGTTGACTTAATGTTGTTTGCCACAGTCATTCGCATGAACTTAAGGCTCAGTCTATTCGATCTTTCCCATGCTTTGAATGTAGATTTTTCTTCTGCACTGCTGTTACTAGTAATAGCAGCTGGTTTTTTAGATTCAAGTGCTACATCTAGATCCAGAACACCAAGGTGAAACTGAACATGTTCTTTCCAATCTGAGAAATTCATTCCATTCAAGATCGGGACAGAAGAGGCATATGAATGTAGCGACATAGGAACTGATACTGCAATCATAAATACATGCTATGTGACATTAATGCTAAGAGTTATAAGAAATTTGAAAATCATGGTTTAAACAATAGTGAATAGTATTACCGTGACCTACCTTTGGGCTAATCTTATGGCAAACTATTTAACAATTATGGTGATTTCCTTTCACCTAATAGGACTGATTGATAAAATATTCACAACTAAGTAGGTATGTTACCTTTGAGTATCCATACTGGCCTCAATTGTGAATACCCATCAATCATCCTACTCTAATTAAATAATCTTTCAAAAAATTGGTGCACCTTTGGGCCAACCTAATATTCTTGTGACTAAATAATTGTGATTTGCAGAGTTATTATTTTAATACCAGGGGAAACAAGTACTAAATTTCGATAATTTGACTTAATATCTACGAGTCTTTTTGGTTGGACCACTTTGGTGGCTACCAAACCGTATCTTAATATAGACCTTAAATCAATGTAACGACTCTGCATGTTGATTCAACAACAACGTGTTTAAACAGAGTAACAGAAAACATTTTGTCATCATACTTATAGCAAAATAAAGTATTCAATATAACAGAGTAACAGTTAATTTCTTTTGTCTATGATTTGCACACTATATACCCTAAATTCATACAGTGGCTTTAAACTGGTCTATCAAATGCATTCACAAAACTTATACGATTTCTCAGAATGCATTCGTCAGATAAAAATTAATGGAAAGAGAAGAGAAAGTTCTCTACACTGGCTCTGATACCACATGTTAAAGTTTTCTTAATAAAAACTAAATGTCTGTTTATTATTTGCATGACCTAGAACTTTCTAGTTCTTTACCAGCATTAAATTGCAGTGGAATTTAATTGAATTAATACCTAGATCCATTTGTTTTCTGAACCCTCTGTTCCTCTGCTACGAGCCCTCTTGCATAGAAACCTCTTTTGGAACCCTCTGCAGAGAAACCTCTTTTGGAACCCTCTGCACAGAACATAAATCGAGTTTCTCTCTCTTACCCTGCTGCCATACGCACTTTCAGATCGATCAAGATGGGTATTCTGAAGGTTCATTTAAGGGCAGAGAGAGGACCGGTTTCCCCAAGACCGTTATTCTCCACCTGTCCATCAGAGTAGGAGATTCGACACCATTCTGTTACCAAGAGATCCGTAAAACTGTAACGGCAGTTCTCGTATCTGTCTCTTCATATGGGTCATTAAACACTAATTCAAGAAATTAGTCTTACATGCAGACCAACTCCTGTCTTGAGGAATTCTGTATAACTTCCATCATGAAATGGGGGACAACGTTTCCTCATGGTTCCAGTAAAATGGAAAATCCAGACTGAGCTGATCACTCCCGGGCAGCTTGGAATAAGGGGAAACCCTACATCTCCTACTTCCCTTGCATATCCCAGGCGATCATGATCTGATCATAAACTCAAAGTGAATCGAATTTGAACTAATAATTCGTCCAAATCAAACAAGCCAACCTTGGTGTATTCTGAGTGGAGGCGGTCGAAGCGGTGGCATGCCATGAACAAGCCATGAAGATAGTTTCAGTCACCATGGATTTGACTCCATGAGGTGGTGAAGCATTAGGTTTGAGGGGAAAAGCAAGAATGACCATAGTTGAAGGTTATGGGTATGTGGGAAAAGAATGTGTGGCAAGGAAAGGTGTGAGTTGAGGGAAGACATGATAAGCAACCATGGGGTTTGAAAGTTAATAGATGAACACCACACTTTAGATGAGTGTTTTGTTAGGATAGTTTTGAAGATTGATTGTGTGAGAAACTCTCATGTAAATCCCTTTCTAATATTTTTCTTTTGTATTAATAAATTGCTCTTCAAGTGGTCAGTTGGTTGGGGTCATAAATGTTTCCCCATAAGAGTTTTACCACATAAAAACATTAGTGTGTTGAACTTTGATTTGGTTGTGTGAATGGTTAGTGAAGGTGTTCGTCCTCTAATAGAATAGTTGTGTTGTCCAACATTTTGGATGTTCTCCTTCAAGTTACAACATTGTTCATGAGCTTACCCTCATGATTGAACATAATGTCCCTTTTTTCATCTTGAGGAAATTGTAGGGCAATGAGATCTACACTCATTTCCCTACCATGGTGTTCCATGTGCATATTTTCAAAGATGGTGTCCATGGGATGATGATTGTGAATATACCCATGGGGTCTTTTAATGTTGATTGGCATCTTGAACACTATAGGACAAGGTGGTGTAAAACAAGCATGAATTGTTGAAAATGTGTATATGTTTATTTATCTACTCAACTAATGAATTTTGCCATGCCCTACCATACCCAACATCAATTGTTCCATCCCCACAACCATCCTTGGCTAATGTGTATGTTTATTTATATACTCAACTAATGAATTTTTCCATGCCCTACCATATTCAACATCAATTGTTCCATCCCCATGACCATCCTTGGCTTCGAACTTGCTTACTAGCATGAACCAAATTCGCTCAAACTTCTATAGCTCCTAGTTCTATGATAAATAGTGCCCCCATAGATACACTCTTTCACTGAGTTGTTTCAACCTAGAAGGGACAACTTAACAAATACCACCAACTTCCACCATTGCTTCTTACCCCATCAAAGAAGCAACTTCTCCTTTTTGGCATTGTTGTGACTTAAAGTCTTCTTCTAAGCAACAAAATTTAAAGTGTGATATTATTTATTAGCTAATGGAAAAATACAAAGAAGAAATAACAAATATTGCCTAAATTTATTGCAGAAAAGATAGTTAGCAACCATAATAGACAAATAATGAACTACAATAACCCAAAAATGTTATGACTTTATTATTGGAGGCATTGTTCACATGCCTCTTCAAGAGGGAAACCTCCAATTGAGCAAAGCTCATTTACAAATAACTTCACAATACAATTTTTACATTGTTTTGATATCTTTGTATAGTATTTTCTATCTCCCAGGAACATTCTAGAGAAGGAACTTTCTAATAGGTGGAACCTTCTAGTAAGCCTTCTTACATTTATTTCTTTCACACTATTACATGAGCCTTATTTACTAGTGATGGCCTCCACAAAAAGAAGTACATAGTAACATATATATATTGTTGGTGTGTTTTTGCAGCAATGGTGAGTGAATCCACAAACTTTGTGGTTGTGACAAAACTACAGACAAAAGAGGGTTAGAAAACAAGAAACGCTAGTTTTCTAGGAAACAAATCTCTATATCTATGCTATTCAATGAGAGTAAAAGGAATGCAAAAAAAAGACATGAACAACAATAGAAATAAAGAATCAATGTAATACCATACCAAAAACTAGAGTGAATACAAATACACCTGTGGAGATAAACCTATGAATATCGGAATCCTCTAGTGGCCTTTCCATGGGAGGGTTCTCTTTGATGGTTGAAAGTGATGGTGAAATGGGGCCAAAAGTTCAATCTGAATTTCGGCAACACTTTGTTACTTTCATGTGATTGATATCTCGAAAATGGATGGGATCTCTTTATTTTAGAGGAAAATTAGTGGTTATCCTTGATAGGGTCAAAATAATGAAATATATTATTTTACCAAATCAATTCTAACCATTATTTGATTATTTTACCTTTTCTAAATAAAATAAAGAGGGAAAATGCCATGAAAGTGTTTTTGACTTTAGTTAAATGGAAATAACATTAGGAAAAGTGTTTTCATAAGTTATTTTTGAGGAAAATGATGTGAAAGTGAGTATGGACATGGAATACATGTGTTATGGATGATGTATTTCAATAAGATAGAAAATATGGGCTAGGTGAGGAATTTTTTGGTGATAACAGATGTCCCCTAATGGATGAGGTTAAGAGCACATCCTATAACTGAAATACATTATACATAGTTTTATTTCACTAGGGAATGAGTCAACCAATGATGTAGAAACAAGGGGATGAGAAAGAAGAGACCAACCATTGAAGAGGCCACACAAAATCACCTATCAACAAAAGGGTCACCAGGTAGTGAGGTACATAATCTCCATGGGATGAGGTAAGCATACCCATACTCATTGAGGTAACTCATGATATCAATAGTGAGACAATATACAACATAGTGCTGGAAAATCATGGTTAGGCTATATAATCAGTCCATCATATACATATATCTGGATGGGAATATCTGAAGTACATCCCAACTATGGTTGATCTAAGTACATAAGAATTGATGCCCCCGTGTCGAAGGAATGGGGTGGAAAAACTATGATGAGTCTTGTTGAATAGGAATGGGGATCCACAAATATTTCATGATCTCACTGAAGGAAATCTCAACCTAAGGGCTTTAAGAATGGTGGAATAGAGCCAATCAAATTTGAAGAACTGCATCTAAGGTTGGATCATATATGCATGTATGAATCTCAACGATGCAATAATGAGTTGAAGTTGATCACATGAGAGCCTACCAATTCTAAGAGCAATGAGGACTCTCTCAACTTGGTCCAAGGTAACCCATAAAGAGAGTGGATAGGTACCAAGGTACACATGACTAACCCATAGAATAAATGTCTTGATGTCAATAGGGGACATTCCACCAACACCCAAGGATGAAGGAGGATCTGTGGGCTCGATATCCAAAGAAAAACATATGAATACATAGCTTTGTGAGTAACTACTAAAGCTGGAACATGCGGGGGGCTACTTAAAGGGAAACTCTCTCTTGAGGTTTGAAACATTTCACACATGTTCCGAATGATGGCATAAGTAGTTGGAGAAATTCATGAGAGTGTAATATGTAAGAAACAACCAAGGCACTGATGGTAATGATGAATCCAAAGGAGACAATACTTTGGTCCAAATCCCTTGAATACAATTGTTGAAGTCAATAGGGGGAGGCCCGTAGGAACCAAGGAAAAGGAAACACCTCGGGACTAGAACAAGGTGAAGGTCATAATGTGATGAAAAAATACTAACACTAGGGATGGATGGAAAGAAAAGAGAGATGGACTTAAGACTTCCCTTGTTCAGAGCATAAATGCAGGGCTAACTTGGAAGCAACTGGAGACATTCTGGATGGAATGGTGGATGAATGGACATAATTTTGGTTAAGGAAACTAGTGGGACAACTAAATGTTGATAGATGAGCCATATCATGTGATGGGTACAACTCATGGAGGCATTGAAAAACTAAAATATGACACAATGTGGAAATGAAGAGACTCCATGGGACACAAGGGTGACTCATCTATGATGCTTTGAAAAAGGGACACATAGGAGTGTTTCCAAAGTATGAATTGGATACAAGAGAAGTATAATTCCTCTTGAATAATGTCAAAGGGGTTGACAGGATGAAAAGGAAATAATTTTGATATCCATAAGGGGGAGATAAAAAATCAACCAAAGGAGTAGGGGAGACCAAAGGTTCAATTTGGATCCCAATGGGGGAGACCAATCAGACATGGCATAACCTACTTGAGAGTGCCAATGGGGCTGGTCAGGAGGGGGACTAAACCATTGTACTATCCTAGTGGAGGATAGAACAAAAGACAATGAGATCCAATCGGAATTCAAAGAGGGGAAACCAAGCAAAAGTGATATAACCCTTTTGAGAGTGGCAATGGGGTGGTTCAGGAGGGAATTAAATAGTTGTAATATTCTAGTGGATGATAGGACAAAAGACACCAAGATTTGATTGGAATCTGAGTGGGGGGAAATAATAAGAAATGGAATAATCCTCTTGATAGTACCAATGGGGTGATTAAGGAGGGAAGTAAACAATTGTACTATCCTAATGGAGTATAGAACAAAAAGAATCAAAGATCCAATTGTAATCTGAAGGGAGGAAACCAATTGGGAATGACATAATCCTCCTGATATTTCTAATGGAGATGGTCAAGAGGGGAAGGAAAAAATTGTACTATCTGAATGGAGGATAGACCAAAAGACTCCAAGATATAATTGGAATCTAAAGGGAGGAAAGCTATTGGAAATGACATAACCCTCCTGAGATTACCAATAGGTCTAGTCAGGAGGGGAAGGAAAAAAGTGTATTATCTAAATGGAGGATAGAACAAAAGACTCCAACATCGAATTGGAATCCAAAGTGATGAAACCAATTGGAAATGACATAATCCTCTTGATATTTGCAATGACGCTAGTTGGGAGTAGAGAAGAGAAGAGATAGATATCCAGATAAAAAAACAAGATCCCTCCTAAAAATGGAAATGGGGTAGGTCATGAGGGTAAGAGTAATGCCCCCAGCTAGGCATGTGAGTGGTATGCAATAAGCATTCTCACAACTAAGAAGAAGTGAAAATCCAACAAATACCAACCAAAAAGTGGGATTCTAGAAGGGATGGTTGTCAACATGATGAGAAGGACTGTATGTGGCTCAAACCTTATATGGATACTAATTGGACTCTTGTTCTCTAAGGGGAAAGAATAGCATGGAAACCAAAATGTAAAGGGGGTCACTATTCTAGGGTTCCCATGGGAGTAAATATCTATCACCGAGTATATGTCAAATGCATAAGGTGCAGGGATGATCCATCTACCTAAGTGAGGGGGTTCCTACAGAAAATTTCCAGGAATGATAGGAAAATGCAACAAGTAGAAGGGTAGAAATCTATGCTAAATGTTGGGAAAATGAAGGCCTAGTGCAAACCCATATGCATGAACAAAAGTGGTTATCCATGGGGAATCCTTTCTCAATAGATAGAAGAAACAAAAGAAAAATGGTGCTTAAGTGGTGTGACCAATTGAAGAATAATTCAGTAGATAAGTATGGGATTTTACTCTTCATGGAAAATAGCTTCATGGTGAAGTGTAAAATATATATAAAAAAAAAAAAACTAAAAGAACTCATTTTAATAGCTCAAAAATAAAAATGCAACAATGCAAATGGTGTATCAATCAGAGTCTGTATGAGCCCACAACAACAACAAAAAATTGAGTCTTTTTTTATAAAAATGCTTTCCCTCCAATTTTTCAAGTCATTATTACTAGTGGTGGAGGTTGAACGTGGAGAGGAGGAGAAGGCCCTAAATATTGTTGATATCACTACAAGAGAATCAATTATCAGAAATTGGTGATGTGACTGCCAAGTGGTTGGTCTAATTGTGTTCTTAAGGTTCTATGGATTGCTTTTCTAGATTACGGGATTTTTCTTGAGTTATGGCCCCCTTTAATAATTTTGAGGTCCAATGAACTTATTGGGGTAATAAGTGAATTATCCAACGTACAAATTTCCCCAATATGTGTGTTGTCCAATGCACTTATTGGGGGAAAAGGTGCGTTGTTCAAATTTGGGATGGAGGTCCCAAAATTTGTAGGGAGGTCCTGAAGGGAGGGGCTAGGTATATAACTCAAACGGTGAGTTTTGATGCTAAAATGACCAGAAAACATGTAGTTTTGTGCAAGTATGGAAGGCTTCAAAGTGGGGTAGAGGGAACATGAGTTTGAGGAAATATGTTCCCAGGTACAAGGAGAACTAGTTGAGTGGAGGTACCTAACACAATATGGGTTACTCAAGTACTTTGAGAACCCTTTGATGTGGGAAGTGTTGGGTTGTTATATCCTTTGCAATGAAATAACAACCAATCGAATGGTTATTTGATGTGGATTGATTGGGTGATGTTGGACTGGACGAATAAGTTGAGTCAATGAAAATTTGAAGGTCAAAGTGATTGACTGAAATTTCGAGAGGTCATTTGACATGAGTTCGAGTAGAAGATGATTGAATGTTAGTAGGTGTTTGAATGGCTCAAATCTGACTGATATTCAACTTGTTTTTTACTGTAATAAAATCTTGATATTCATGGGATTGCATCTAATTATATTCATGGATCTGTAACCATTTTTGGGCGCCATGATTTAGGTTTTTGCATGCAGTAAATCCTATAAATATGGCATCTTGTATTATTGTATAAGGATAGTGTAACACTTAGTGATTTGGAAGTCTCAAATCTAAGAGGTATGTGATGGTCATGTAGATGTAATCCAAATTGTCTATAGGGTTGTTATGGTTTAAAGCAAGAGACTAGGATAGTAATTGTGACTTAGGTGTAGACCAAGGTCAGTCATGTAACTCTTTATTCTATGAATGAATAAGAAAAAAAAGAGTAGGAGATTCTCAAGGACTGTTGGTTTTCTCAGTTAAGGATTTCCAAGATAAAATATCTATGTATTGTGTGATTTTAATTGATTATTTTTGTTTGGCTTTGTCTTGTCTTTCCTGGTTGGTTTAGTGTGATTCTTTGTTTTCTCTACATTTGGTATCAAAGCCAATTTTGTTTCTCTACACAAGTTGCATCAGATAAAGGTTAAGAAGATATTGGATCTGATCTAAACTAAGGTCTGGTGGGAGTTGTAAGGAAGTGATCTTTAATCTATGCTTAAAAGAATGAAAATCAATTCAAGGATAGACATCGAAAAATTCAATGGCTATAATTTTTAGCTTTGGAATCTTAAAATTGAAGATCCCCTTGTTGATTGAGAATAATGGGTAGTTGTGAGTCCCGAAACAATTCTAACAGGTATGTCGAATGAAGAATGGGAGAAAATTGAGAGGAGGGAAAGAAATATGATTCAACTTTGTCTTGTATATTTAATATTGTTGAATGTCTCAGGTGAATACATGGAAAAGAAATAGTGGGACAATTTGGGAAGCTTGTACCAATCAAAATCCATGGTAAACAAGTTGTTTCTTCAGTAGAAACTGTATCTTCTGAGGATGACTAATGGGAGCTCAATAACAAAGCACCTGAATGCATTCAATATTGTAGTAATTCATTTATTGTCTTTGGATATTAAAATCACTGAAGAGGAGAAATGTTTAAGTTTGTTGTGTGATTTTCTAGATTCACGGGATAGCTTAGTCGTGGATATTGGGAGCAATTGAACCACATTAACACTTGAAGGCATGGTTTCATCTCTATTGTTAGAGGAAATGAGGCGGAAGAACATGGAAGGATCAGCCAAAGATTCCTTGATGGTGAGAAGTTGAACGATCGACAAAGGAAAATGAACATTCTCTAGTAGAATGTCTAAGTCAAAGGGTAGATATAAATCTATGGTTCAATCGACGAGAATATTATGGAAGTGCGATAAAGTTGGGCATTAATAGAGAGACTAAAAGTTGAAATCAATTGAAAGAAGATGACTAAGAGAAAGAATACTCTAGACAAAGGAGGAGATGTGTATCTAGTGTTGACTAGTACACAATCAGATCATGACTTTTGGTTGATCTACTCAGGTGCATATTTTCATATGACACCACATATGGAATGGTTATGTGAATATGAGAGATATGAAGTGGAGATGTATTCTTGGGGGATGACTCAACAATTGACACTTTTGGATGAGGAAGAGTCTGGATGATCCTACAAGATGGGAGGAGTAGAACCCTTTCAGGTGTGCTACATATTTTGATTTTGGGAAGAAATGTGATATATGCTAGTAAAATGAGTGATGTAGGAGTGTAAACTTTATTTCAAAACGATACATGCAAAAATGGTCAAGGGAGTGATGGTCTTAATGAGAGGAGTTTGGATTGGAAACATGTACAAGTTGTTCAGGAATTTCGATTTGATTGGATGCAACAACAATGTTGTTCTGAAGTCGACTCGAATATGACTCAACTTGACTCTTGGGTCAACTCAAATCCAACCGACTTGATTTTTCTTCATCAAGTTGACCCGACAATGTTATGGCACCAGAGGATGGAACACATTGGTGAAAAAATACTTCGACCTATGTACAACAAAGATATGGTTGAAATTTTTCTATATTGTAATTAGAAGTCAATTTATGTGAACATTTCATATATGGAAAACAAAATTGTGTTAGATTCTCATCTGGAGCTACAAGGGAAAAAGGGATTTTGGAATTGATACATAATGGCATGTTTGAGCCTGTACTGGTCCCTTCACTAGGAGTATCCCTATATTATGTCTCCTTCATAGATGATTTATCTAGGAACACACGAATATATTTCATGAGGAAGAAATCAAATATTTTCAAGTTCAAAGAGTTTAAATATCTTTTGGAAAACTAGACAATAAGAAGATCAATGTGTTAAGAAATAACAATGGAGGTGAGTTATGTGGAAAGGATTTTGAGAAATTATGCAAGAAATGTGGAATAACACACCGAAATAGTACACCATATACCCCACAACAAAATGAATTTGTTGAAAGAATGAACAATACATTGATAGAAAAGGCAAGGAGCATGCTTAGTGGTGTCAGGCTTGCACGATGATTCTAGGCAAAGGAAATCGACACTGCAAAATATTTGGTAAATAGGTCTCCTTCATCAGCGCTAGTCGAATCGACTCCACATGAAGTATGGTTTGTAATAATACTTCACTATCACATCTCAAAGTATTTGGCTATGATGCATTTGTTCATGTTCCCAGAGAAAAGAGGAACATGATAGATAATAAGGCAGTTAAGTGTATTTTCATTGGCTACAAGGATGGAATGAAAGGATATAATATATGGGATCTGGTGTTGAGAAAAATTGTGTATAGTCGATATGTGATATTCAGGGAATTTGAAGGAACTTATAGAACTGAAGAGGCTCAAATGGAGAGAGAAACAAAGAAGCTGGTGTTTGAGATGAGGAATGAATAACATGATTCATATGAGTCGACTTAATTAAATGAAGAGGTGCAATAGTTGACTTATGTTATAAGGAGGTATGAATGAGTAAGGAAACTAGCTAAGAGGTACATTCCACTTGATTTCCATTCTACATTTGTGTTATCTACCACTAACAATGAGCCCAAGTTGGTTAGAGAGGAAATTGACTCAGTTGAGGGTAAACTATGGACGGAGGGCATGGTTGAAGAAATGGAATCTTTGCACAAGAATGAGACATGGGGTTTGGTCGAGCTACCTGATGGGAGGAAACCCATTAGTAACAAGTGGGTTTTCAAGAAAAATTTAAATGCAGTAGTTTAAGTTGAGAAGTTCAAAGCTCGACTCGTAGCTAAAGAATATTCCCAACTTGAAGGAGTCAACTTCAGTGAGATTTTCTTTCTTTTTGCAAAATTAACTTCCATTAGAGTACTATTGTCTTTGGTTGTATCATTTGATATTGAGATAGATAAAATGGATGTGAAGACAACGTTCCTACATGGGGACTTGGAGGAAGAAATCTACATGAGACAACCTGAAGGATTTGCAGTAAAGGGAAAGAAGGAGTTGGTATGTAATTTAAAGAGATCCCTTTATGATCTAAATCAATCACCAAGGATTTGGTACCAAAATTTTGACACATAGATCCTTAGTTTGGGATTTGTGAGAAGAAAGGTTTATCATTGTGTATATTCCAAGGAAGAAGGAGAGTGTTTCATATATGTAGCATTGTATGTCGATGACATGTTGTTGATTGGAAACAACATGAATGTTGTAAAGGAGGTGAAGATACATCTATCCTCCAAGCTCAACATGAAGGATGTTGGTGTTGCAAATTTCATTATGGGAATGGAAATCAAAAGAGAACAGACAATTAGAAAGATTTGGTTAAATCAAAGAAATCATATTGAAACAATCTTGAATCGTTTCAACATGCAAGAATGCAAACCATTTAAGGTACCTATCCCTGTAGGGACAAAACTAACTATTGAATAGTGTACAAAGACACAACAAGAGATAGAGGACATGGCACTTGTTCTCTATGCTAGTGTTGTTGGTAGTCTGATGTATGTGATGGTCTACACTTGACTAGGTATTGCTCATGCAATGGGAGTATTGATTAGATACATGTTGGCACCTGGGAAAGATCAGTGTATTGTTATAAATAAAGTGTGCAGGTACTTGTATGGAAGAACAAATTATGTGATATACTACCAAGGGAAACCTAAAACTAGAAGGGAAGTAAAGGTACATGGATTTGTCGATGTCGATTGGGCTAGAGATATGGATCGATTAAGATTGACCAGTGGATATGTGTTTAATATTTTCAGTGGAGAAATTAGTTGGATGAGCAAGAAACAAGAAGTAGTAGCTTTGTCAACAACAGAAGTTGAATACATGGTAGCCACCCATGCAAGCAAATATTTTTTATGGTTTCATCGACCGTGTTCAAAGATTGGGTTTAAGTAGCAAGCTATGAGGATAAATTGTGATAGTCAAAGTACAACATTTTTTTCAAAGAACCTATCTTACCATTCCAGGACGAATCATATTGATGTATAATACCATTTCATGAGAGACATGGTGGTAAGCAATAAGGTGTTGCTAGAGAAAGTAAAAACTTTGGAAAACATAGTAGAATCTTTGACCAATTTTGTGAGTGTTGTGAAGTTCTCTTGGTATAGAGAAGAAATGAGAATTGTTGCCTGGTTCAGTGAACAAAAGTTTGAGTTCTCTTATTTCAACAAAAAAGACAACAAGTGGGAAAATGTTGGGTTGTTATATTCTTTGCAGTGAAAGAATAGTCAATCAACTGGCTAGTTGAAATGGATCGATTAGATGGATAAATTGAGTCAATGAAAAATCGAAAGTCAAAGTGATCAACCTAAAAGGTCAAAAGTTCATCAAGATTTCAAGTGGCAATCTACTGATAATAGTCAAATTTAATTTAATTTATTGATTTCATAACATGCCTAGGTTGGAAACGGTGCACGCTCATGAAATATAAATACTCATAATTTGTATGTAAATTTTGGTTTATGTAAAGAGCTGTGCATTTTATTTCTTTGTTCGGTGCCAATGCCTTACAATGGACTCTCGTGGGTCCCCCAAAGTAGTGATATCTGAGTTCAACACTAATCTCTTTGTTGAATTCATTATTTTTCTTTTTTCTGACTTATCCTTCGTTGAATTTAATTTTCTTACATAAATTTCAGTTTGACTTTTTAATTTAAAAATTAAAATGGAGTAATCCTTTGAAAGATTTTTTGGAAACAGAAATTTTGTATTGGAAATTGAAGAGAGAAATGCTCATAACCAAGACCCAATGACCATTTTGTAACAAAATTAGCAAAAATCAAGAACCTTTTTCAATTTGACAGGAAACTTTGTATTGAGATTACATAAACTATTTGATAAAATATAAGAGGGATCCAACAGTGTTCATATGGAAAAATACATGACAGGATATCAATGTGTTTCAATTAAAGTGCATCGTAAATTTTGAGGTTATTAGCAGAGCAGCCTTGCAGTGAACAAATACAAATTAAGGGATAGTAAGTGTGCAACTTGTAAATGCCCCGAAATATTTTAAACTTTTATATATATATATATATATATATATATATATATTTAATAATAATTATATAAAAATTAAAATTTTATCATTAAATTCTTATTTTTTAATATTAAATATTATGATTATTCTAAATCCTTTAAAATTTTTAAAAAATTTTAAATAAAAATAAATCTAAATTCTTATTAAATATTTAAAATAAATTCATTTGCTTATGTTCTATATTTATATTCATCTCTTTATCGATGACACATTATTTAGCAGAATCAACCACTACTCTAGCAAAACTCACTACAAGTATATTTTCCCTCTTGTAATTATATAATCCTTTACCACCCTTTTATATAATCATTTACTATCTTTAATGATCTTGAGAGTGTTGGATTATGTAAATCCAATTTCTCTTTAGTGTGATCATATATTTGATTATTGAGTTTATTGGTTATTATTAGGTAGAGTTATAGTTTTTATGAGAGAGTTTGTTCCTAGTTTTTAGGAGGTTGTTGAGGTTTAGTTAATTTGAGAGAAATTCTCTCCAACTAATTAGCTTCCTATTTTGAACTAATTAGCTTTCTATTTTGATGTAAAGTTGAGATATTTCATGAACTACTGGATCAAAATAGTTGTCTATCTTGAGAAAAAAAATTGTATTTATATATACTCTATTTTATTGTTTAATAAAGGGATTAACACAATTTTTGTTTTATGTAATATTTTCTAGTCTTACTCGCCCATTTCCCAATATGGTACCAGTGAAGTATTGATCCTGACTGACTCATGGGAGGTACCAGGTAAATGTAAGGGAAATTAAATCCTGTTGTAGGGGAGAGTAGATTGATTTTGTGTGTCCATGTTTTTTCCATGAGAATATGTTTTGTTTTTCCATTGTTTGATGTAGTTTTTGTGTGAAAGGAAGAGGAGTTGTGTCATGTGTAGAATAAATCCACAAGGATAGATCCGCTTTGAGGAGCTATCACCTTGCTGAGAGAAGGCCACCAACAGATTCTCACATGACATACTACTGGGCAGTGGAATTTCCGGTGAGGTATACAAGGGCATGCTGGAAAACGGGACGACTATAGCCGTGAAGGATGCAAAGGTGGGAAACATGAATGGCATGGACCAAGTCCTGAACGAAGTTCTAATTTTGTCTCAGATGAACCAAAGAAACCTCGCGCCTCCTGGGTGTTGTGTGGAGGCAGAGAAACCACTGATATAAAAATTAAGATTTTATTATTAAGTTTTTTTTTTAATATTAAATATTATTATTATTCTAAATCCTTTAAAATTTTTAATAAATTTTGAATGAAAATAAATCTAAATTCTTATTAAATATTTAAAATAAATTCATTTGCTTATGTTCTATATTTATATTCATCTATTTATTGATGACACATTATCTAGCACAATCAATCACTACTCTAGCAAAACTCACTACAAGTATATTTTCCATTATATAAACCTTTACCAACTTTTTATATAATCCTTTACCATCTTTAATGATCTTGAGTGTTGGATTATGTAAATTCAACTTCTTTTTCTTTTTAGTGTGATTATATATTTAATTATTGAGTTTATTGGTCATTATTAGGTAGAGTTATAGTTTTTATGAGAAAGAGTTTGTTCCTAGTTTTTAGGAGGTTACTGAAGTCTAGTTAGTTTGAGATATTCTCTCCAACTAATTAGCTTCCTATTTTGATGTGAGGTTGAGATATTTCATCAACTAGTGAATCAAAGTAGTTGTCTATCTTGAAAAAAAAATTGTATTTATATGTACTCTATTTTATTGTTTAATAGAAAAATTAACACAATTTTGTTTTGTGTAATATTTTCTACTCTCACTCGCCCATTTCCCAAGGGAAGTATTGATCCTTACTGACTCATGGGAGGTACCAAGTAAATGTAAGGAAAATGAAATCCTGGTCTAGGGGAGAGTAGATTGATTTTGTGTGTCCATGTTTTTTCCATGGGAATATGTTTTGTTTTTCCATTGTTTGATGTAGTTTTTGTGTGAAAGGAAGAGGAGTTGTGTCATATGTAGAATAAATCCACAAGGATAGATCCGCTTTGAGGAGCTATCACCTTGCTGAGAGAAGGCCACCAACAGATTCTCACATGACATACTACTGGAGAGTGGAATTTCCGGTGAGGTATACAAGGGCATGCTGGAAAACGGGACGACTATAGCTGTGAAGGATGCAAAGGTGGGAAACATGAATGGCATGGACCAAGTCCTGAACAAACTTCTAATTTTGTCTCAGATGAACCACAGAAACCTCGCGCCTCCTGGGTGTTGTGTGGAGGCAGAGAAACCACTGATGATCTATGAACACATTCCCACATTCCCAACGAGACCTTGTATCATCACCTCCAAAATAATGGGTTTCTTGATTGCAGCACTCACTTGAATATTGCTCTCCAGACAACAAAATTCCTTGCATATCTCCATTACTCGGCCTACTCCAATATATCATAGAGATGTCAAGTCCTACAATTTTCTCCTCGATGATAAATTGAATGCCAAGATCCCAGAATTTGGCCTTTCCAGGATTTTAGAGACCCACTTACAGTCCGCCATTGGTGAACCCATGAAGCAAAGTCATCATTTTGCAAAGGTCTTCGCCGAAAAAGAGAGAGAATGATGACGAAAAGAAATGGATCCCATGAGAGTAGTGAAACCTCTAATCCTCAGTCTACATTGTTCATGATATTAGAAATTGTATTTATGGTTATATTGAGTGAATGTTTGCTGGCCTTAATCGTCCTCTTGCACTATCAAATATGTCTGATTGAAATTGTAGTTCTAGACATTGGCATGGATGATAATGATTCGGTAAACCACATTAGTGAAGGTGGTATGAGAGAAATAGATGAGTCAATGTTGGATTCATATCTAAAGATGTTATAAAATATGTGGAAGAAGAGGATTTATAAGCGGAGAACAAGAGTTGTTCTATTTTCTTGAGAGATATATGGTAAAATATGTTAAAATGGATACAAGGATGCATTGAAGAAGATGTATGACATTCATACGAAGAAAGTGAACAACTTAATGAGGCCAATGGGTTGATGAAGGAATATGTGAGGATGACACCATATTATGATGCCTTGGATATAGCTGTGAACCGTAAGCGGGTCATGTTCCTAAGAAGAGGAGCAATGGAAAATGTTTTTAGGACCTTCTGGTAATTGGAAAGGAGACCAAGGAAGTGAAGGGAAGTTTTGCTACAATCAGGATACACATATTTGTTATCGTAGTTTGGAAGTTTGAATTGTTTTGTTAAACAAGTTGATATAATGTTTGGAGATGACATGGAAACTTAGATGTTGATAGAGAATACATAAATGTGATGGTGAAGTTTGAATTGTTTTGTTAAACAAGTTGATATAATGTTTGGAGATGACATAGAAACTTAGATGTTGATAGAGAATACATAAATATGATGGTGAGAAATATTTAACCAAGGTTAAATTAAATGTCTTTTAAATTTATTTGGAGTTTGTGTTGAGAAACATGTTGAGACTAGTCAACTTAGTATGTGGATGCTTTGTTAGAATTGATTACTTTAACAATTCCATGTTTGGAAACTCCATAGAAGTGTGATTAAATGTTTTTGAAATCAAAAGAATTTTTTTATTGAGCCTAGCCAACTCAATAGGAAGTGTAGTGGTTTTGTTAGAGCTGGTACTCTAAAAAATCACAGATGGTTGTGAAAACTCCAAGACAACGATATGACACTGAAATTGAAGGTTCAAAGTTCAAAGACGCGGATGAAGAATCTAAACATGTGAACAATTGTAAAAGGAAGAAGATGATATTATCTCTTACTAACGATTTGAAGTCCTACTTGGCAATATTTTTTGATGTAAATCATTCCTTAGTTTACTCATTAGAGAGTTTGGTAGTTGGAAAGCAAGGTTAAACTACATTTTTTTTGTTATGAGATGGACGCAAGATGCATTGCTCTCACTGAAGAAACCGTGATTTGATAGCTGACATACGTATGAGTTGGAATGATAAGCAGGAAGAAAAAAGATGTTGTTCTAGAGCAACAGAGAGATTATTCTAATGGAAATTGGTGACAATGGCAGTCGTGTGGAAGCAACAAAATTGCAGAAGCAGTAGAATGATTGCAGAAAAACAAGGTAAACTGTGTGAATTGATGTTGAATAAAACAAATTCATGACCATATATTAATGTGAGTCACACATTGTTTTATAGAAACATTAAGGATCAACATTCATGATTTTGTTATCAACATTAAGGATCATGATCACAAAATATTGTGATTTTAACCCTACCACCTCCCCCGCCAAAAACAAAAAGGGTTCCACTAGTGGAACCATGTTTTAAATGATGGTAAAAATAACCACTAAATGCGACCTCCAAGAAAATGAGAGCTTTAGAGGGTTGTCGTCAAGTTGGTGACTTTGTTATTTGCACTTAAATTAATTTTGATCTTACATTGTTTATTAACCTTAAATTAATTTTGATCTTACATTGTTTATTAACCTTGATCTTTACATCCTTATTTACCCATCCCAATGAATAGGGTTAGGAGTATCATGAAATTCCAATCAATCTTGTTGACTAGATCATCTATTATGAGGTTTTCTTATGAACCAAAATCAAATAAAGAAGCCACCTTTATATTTTTTTATCTAGATATTAATATGGAAGAATTTATCCATCTCCTTCTCTTCCTTGTGATGAAAGATACTTAGGTTCACCTCCTTTTACAATGTAGTGTAGATAATATTTTCATCTACAACCAAGATGATCTCTACTTGGTTACCTGAATCCAGGATAGAAGGTTCTTCTTCTTGGCATCCTTATTACATTTATTTGGGTTCATCTCTTATGTGTCTTCCAACACTTATCTTTGGTGTGACCATCGATATTATAATGGCTATAGTGGTTGTTTCGATCCTTGCAATAATTTACAATGGTTTTCATCTTCTTGTCCTTTCATTTCCACTTCTTCTTCCTTTCCTTAAAAGCAACTTAGTGGTCTTTTTGTTTGGAACCAGTTGGTTGTCCTTTCTTATGGCCTATACTCTCTAGGTACTTTTCTTTCACATGGTCCTCATCAATTTTCCTAGGTATAAAGATCATATGTTACTTCCATAAATGACTATGTAGACCCCCCATATACTTGAGAAGTATGTCTGAGTTCTTGGGAGATATACCAATAAAATTGCCCATTTTTTTTTATCTCAATGGTGTACTCTTGCACACTGATCCCTTGCCTCTCTACCTAAAGTGATTCCAAAATTTAAAAGAACAATAAAATGAACACACCATCCACATAAATGAACACAAGGTGTGACATGGGAAACATAATATAAGAGAAAACCCAACTAGAAAATGAGGCCTATGCTTTACTCTCTTTTTCTTAGTTATGAAATGTGATTACAAAGAAAGGGGGGGCACTCACTATGAATTTGACAAGGAAATTGTGGCCTAAATGGATGTTATATAATATTGTACCTTCTCGGTTATGCTTTAATATGCCACTCCTATATGCTATACTCAACTATGGAACAACAACAACACAAAAAGAATGGAACCCCATATGTTCCAAGAAGCTCAACATTTAATATAGCATGATATCCATCCAAGGTTTGGGTTTGGGTTTTTGCATGCCTCAACCCTTAATTAGTGTTAGTTTTTTTGGACCCTCTAGAATCTTCTTGAAATTCCACACATGACTAGCCCCACATGTGTCAGTAATGGGGGATAACATGGCATTCACTTGGTACCATGGTGGTCAACATGGTAGGTCTACTTGTGGGAGGCATGAATTCCACATAGAGATTGTGATTGAGTCAATTTTTGCACTATTGAAAAGATTTTAGTATGTATAAAAACATTGAGGGGATAGGAGATATGCTTGCAAATTTTTAACCCCAAAAAGTGTCATTTGATGACTCAAATTATCTTCTGAAGATTTTGGACCCAAAATCATCAAATTGGAATTTGGGACGTGCCCCTAAAATGGGCCTACAATCCAATTCCTCCAATTTTTCCACCTATAAAATACCAACATAGATGAAAAACTATATAATGATTCATTCTAAATCACCGAGAATATATTTATTTTTCACCAAGAATCTGCAATCTTTAAGGTAGCGGGAAGTTAAGAGCGGTGGATTTTATTTGAGACAATTAGGTCCAATGGCATAGATAATTTTGATCAATCCATTTTTTTAGGAAGAAGAGAGAACTTGGTTAAAATCTCTCCTTTCAGCTAGACAATATTACTCCAAAATCCAAATAAGAGGCTAAATCAGTTAAAAAAGTGGTAGCTCATAGTTGGGGATCACGAGTTTGATTAATGTGAAGCAAATAGGAAACAATATATTACATGAAAAATTATATAATGATGTATTCCAAATCACCAAGAATAAATTTATTTTTCTCCAAGGATCAGCAACCTTTAGAATACTAGAAAGTTAAGTGTAGGGGATTTTATTTGAGACAATTCTATCCAATGGCATAGAGAATTTTAATCAATCTATTTTTTTTTTTAACAAAAGTGGGTAATGGATTTATATATAAAATATGGTTCTATCAATGCTAAAACCATCCAGAGAGTACATCTTCTTGAGTTAAAGTCTTATCATCCAAAAACAGAGGAGATGAGTTTTCTCGTAGCACTAAGTTTGCCAACAAAACTTTTACAAGTAAAGAATTTTGATTCTAAGAAGGATTATATCCTATGATTATAGAAAAATGTAGATATAACTGAAACCTAGGTAATTTAGCTTTAGTTATCAGTACACATGAGCTTGGATGTCGTTCTAGAAGCTTCACATGTTAGTTTGCTGCTGAGGTTTCTCTACTTGACACGATGCTTGGGAACCTTATGAGGGGATGTTTTCCATATTACCTTGAATTGTTGTCATATTCCCTTGATTTTCTCTTTCGAGTTGATGGATTTGCTATGATTGTCGATTAACTCTCCATAGGACAATTTTCATCTCTTTGTTGTATTGTTCCTCCCTTTCCTGCATGGCTTGCCTAAGCTGCGATTGGGATACTTGAAGGCTTTCAATTTCTTGTTGTTGATGCTCCAATTTCAACTTCATAGCTTCCAATTCACAATAATTATAATCGCACTCTACCTCATCATTGCACCTCATTGTGAAACAATTGAGGACATGAGTTTGCAAACATCATGGACGTTGAAGGGGGGTGAGACAAGTGACACTAATAATCCTTGGTCACCTAAATTTCATCAGATATTGTTACATGTATCTTTTGACCTCTGCACCTCGTGTGATATCTAATGCCACCTTATGAAATGATTTTATCACCTGTTGGTCTGTATCTTATGGTACGCTCTGAATGACTTGCCTGTTTAATTTTCTCATTAGGTGGAGGACCAGTCCCACATGTGAGGAGATCTTTCAAATCTATTGATTTAAATGCTCGTGTGAGAGTATGAGGACTCATCTTCTAGATGGAGTATAAGGTTCTAAGAGATTATGTGAGGTGTGATGTTGAATTTGATGTTGTAATGATGCATCCAGAGGTATAAGTTGAGATAGTCAGGGGAGTCACATCACTCCCTTCATAAAATAAATTTGAAATTACATTTCCTCCCAAGATAATATTTATATTAGCATTTTTGTTTTTCCAATTTAAAATATGTATTGTTCTACTTTATTAAATTGATAGAATGTTACATGATCCCTTTCTTCCATATTGTTATGAAAGACAACACATGGTAATCACATCGTTATCCTTTAGCTCTCCTTGTTTCATTTATCTGGATTCCTTGGCCAATTGGACTGCCTCTTGGTTATGGTGTTGTAAGATATGGAGATATTCCACATGTCGAAATTTTCCTTCCTCAAGTTTTATTCTTTTATATATCCCTTGTAAGGTGGGATTGGTATTTTGAATAATGCCTCTCAGGCCTTTAATCACCAATTATGAATCACCTGTCACTATAATGTTATGTATTTTATCTTCGGGTATTAGTGTCATGCCTTTGAATGTTGTCAATACCTCTGCTTGGTTGTTTGTTTTATGCCCTAATCCCCATGAGTATGTATGTTCTCTTTTTCCTCTAGGTTCAAATATGAACCCCCCACCACACCCCCCTCCCCCC
>CBVK0100154709.1:0-27115 GCA_900067695.1 Picea abies
TCGAGATTATGATTTTTGGAATGATCTCGCTTCTTCTGTTTTCTTCTGGAATAAGAACTAGTTCTGCTACTAGAAGATCCCTTCAAGTCGTTAGTTTCCTTTCCAGAGGAATCGTTCGACGCTTGTCCCCTATCTCTAGGGTGAACCTTTCTCGAGGTGCTCCTCCCTGTGTGGCCACTTAAAGGGCCACGTTTTCGTATCCCAGGTGGGCTTCGACTTCTCTTTGTCTGTCGTTGGTCCGCGTGACTGGTGTCAGGGACATGCTGCAATTGTCTTTGTATGTCAGATAAGCTTTGCAGCAAGACTGCATTAATCTATGTTTGCTTCTCTTACTCTTTTATCAACCTCTCGTTGTCGGCCTTGCAGCTCTGTAGTTCGACAATGAGGTTTATCACAGTCTCAGCTAGATCTAGAGGGGTTTCTACCACTCTCCTTTCGTATGACTCTTCGTCTCTATTGTGGGAGCCATCCCTCACTTCGTGGTGCGTCACCATTCTATGCGTCTACAGTTTCCGCCAGTTGATCGTCCGCTTGTTGTGCAAGAAAAACACTTATTGTTAGTCAACATTATATTCATTCACAATCAACGCATAATTCATATTTTTCAAATGCATACACACAATAGAAATTTTCATTCTTAACTTCGGTTTTTGACAAGGGGGGTTAGGATAGAGAGTTACTCCTTTTAAGAGTACTTCAGATGGAGTTCCTGCGCAACTCGTCCATGAGCCCAAGCAAACCAAGTGTTGTAACCATGCTCTGATACCAATTTGTCGCATACCCACTACGGCATAATAGGTTTTTTTCTTTTTTTTTGCCTCTTTCTCCTTTCTTTCTCGAGGGACAGAATCCCCGAGATCCTACGAGGTCCTAGCGCAGGCTAGCTCTCCCTGTCGGAACCTTCACTAAACCAATCCGTCAATTCTTTCATTGAAAACCCGTCGTGTACAACTCAAGCACTAGGCGCGGGCTTCGCCTCCATGTGATCATCGGTTATGACCCCGGGCCAAGCCAAGAGGCGCCTTTCGCATTTCGCGACTCAGCGATGCCCTAGAGTCCAGTGTTTCGACTCTTCAAACCCCAAAATCTGAAATCGTCCCTTCGTTGAGATCGACGGCTGCAATCTCCTCCCTGATCCGACTGTCCTGGCCGTATCAGGACTTCGGTAACCGGGAGTTCGAAATGCAAGCGAGTCGAGTCTTTTGACTCTTCAAACAACGAAACCCGAAATCGTCCCTTCGTTGAGATCGACAGTTGCAAATCTTCTGCCTGATCCGACGATCCTGGCCGTATCGGGACTTCGGTAACCAGGAGTTCGAAATGCAAGCGAGTCGAGTCTTTCGACTCTTCAAACCCGAAAATCGTCCCTTCGTTGAGATCGACGACTGCAAATCTCTTCGGAGTTTCATGAACCGGGAGTTCAAGATGCAACGACTCCAGAACTCCTGTCACTCAAATCCCCGAATTCCGATATGAAAATTCGTGTAGGAGATCAACGAACCTAGTTGATCTGGATCTGACATTCACTATCCCTCCTGAGCTTAAGGGCGTCGAAGGACACTCAGCCTAACCCCTTTGTTGTCCTACGAGATCCAATGGCTTACGGGGTTTCGGAGCTTTCCCCGAACTCTGACCGCTCACCACGCGTCTCCTCCGATGGACGGTCCAGATCCTCCAGAAGTTTCGTGAACCGGGATTTCGCGACTTGCGAAGACGAGGGGTCTTCCCCTTTGGTTTCCCGGGTGCCGAAACGCCAAAACCTATTCACACTAAGTTGATTCAGAGTATCGCATGCCGGGACTTCGCGACCTGCGACGACGAAGGGTCTTGCCCTTTGGTTTCCCGGGTGTCGAAACGTCGAAATGCTGAAATCTATTCACAGTAAGCTAATTCGGAGTTTCTCATACCAGGCCTTCGCGACTTGCGACGACGAAGGGTCTTGCCCTTGGGTTTCCCGGGTGTCGAAACACCGAAATGCCGATGAGCGGGTCCGAATACTCCGGGACTTTCATGACGTTGCCAAGTCCACCCTCCGGCCTATGCAAAGGTTAAGGTCGACGGGCAATAGAGCTCTGATAGATCTTTCAGAGGGTTCTTGGGTAAATTATCCCTAGGCTTAGTGACCTGAGTAAAAGTCTTCCTAATTCGTCGAGCTATAAATTCAATGGTAGGGGTAAAGTAAACTCGTGGGTTTACTATCATGGTAGTCCTTTCGAGGGACTCACTCTGACTCTGGAGTGCGAGGAAACTTCCCGAGAGAAGTGCCTTCGTGAAATTAAACCAGGGCATAAAGCGAGCCAAGTAGATAGGACAATTCTCAAGGGAACGGAGTCGTATTCTGAACCTACTCATTCTATACATAGACTGTTTATGGTCATATAAGTATAAGCATGTATCCCTTACCTCCAAATCAAAACACAGGCGAACACTTCCATACAAAAACCATTTATGAGCGTATAAACATGAGCATGCATTCAATTCAAAAATACAAGACATAACACTTATCAGAAAACACCAAGTGTGACGCGACTGCTGAGAGGGGTACTCGTTTCCACCCAACCACAGGCTCAGTGACTCCAAACAGATTTACCACTAGCCACCCCCAAGCTAGACCAAGATGCTTGAGGTTCAATTTTCTACTTCCAACTCAACGGAAGCCAAGGATGAAGGTTACTCTCCTTCTCCTCTGTTCAGAATTCCCTGTGTTTCCAGAGTTTCTCCAGTTCTTCCCCGCTATCCCTGTCGCGGGTGTTCTCTCTCTCTCTTACCACACTTCCTCTCTTGCCTTTTCTCTGCAAGATTGTGTGTGGCACAAATTTCCCCATCCGCGGTCAGGTCTAGGAGTTGTTACGGATGGGCGGTTCACCCCCATCCCCTCATTAACTCTTGAGGAGCCTCCCCACCTACCAATCTAACGGGAAATCCATTCCGAGGTCAGAGAGTTGCTTTGGTCTTTGAGCAAGTAAAACCAGTACGGTACTGGCTCGGTGGAAGTTAACGCAACCATTCCAGGTCCCTTCCACAACCTCTCATTAGCCATCGTGGTCTCTTTTAACACATCCCCCTCCCAACAGCCATGCAACACATATTTATAACATAATTTACATTCATCGACCTTTCATAAAAAGGTCCGTCAAATCAAACATTCACGTCTTTGAGTTTGCCATACTTCTTGGCCAATATAGTTATTTTTACAGACTGGGGGAAACATGGTGTTACAGCACTCAACAGAGTGTCTCGCATAAGTCCCTCACTCAACAGAGTGACATAGGGACCATTCTTCCTATCCTGGTCAGTGTCTGTGACACAAGAAGAATGATTGTCCCAGCAAATGTTGAAAGCCACGCCATGGGATACAAGGACCATTCTTCTAACCCAGACATATGTCCTAGAAGAATGTAAGTCATCCCAGATGTTGAAAGCCACGCCATGGGAAAATGTTTGTCCTGTACCAATCTCCCCGCCTAGGGAGTGTTGAAAGCCACTGTGAACTCAGGGAGACGGACCATTCTACATGTTTGGGCAAAGCCCCGAGAGAATAGTTGTCCTGGACCATTCTACATGTCCAGGCAATGCCCCAGGAGAATAGTTGTCCATGGTACATCTGCAATTTGTCAACCTGGAACATTCTCCATAGGGAGAATATCATTCCATCAGCAATATGTTCTGCCTAGACCATTCTCCACCTAGAAAATGTCTTTCCACCAGCACATTGACTATACATGATGTCATATATCAGCACTCCCTCCCAACAGAGGAAGTCACCACCTCCTTCTCAACCAAGGGAGTTATCTCCACAAGTCCCAACTTGTCCCTCAAGTATGCAAACTTTATCTTGGACAGAGGTTTCATCAAAATATCAGTGGTCTGCTCATCGGTGGAGATATATTGGAGAATCACTTCTCCCTTCTGGACTTACCACGAATAAAATAGTACTTGATTTCAATATGCGTCGACCTGTCATGGAACACAGGGTTCTCTGATAGCTTCACACAGCTCTGATTATCACAATATATTATAGTCAAATCCAACACCTGATCAAATAGTCTAGAAATCAGCTTACGGAGCCATACTACTTATGTACAGGCATCACAAGCTGCAATATACTACTTATGTACAAGCATCACAAGCTGCAATATACTCTGCTTCTGCAATGTTGAGTGCGACAGACTTATGTTCCCTGCTAGCCTATGATATCATAGCAAAGCCCAAACTGAAACATATACTAAATGTACTACTTATGTCATTTGCACTCCCTACCCAATCTGAATCAGTAAATCCATGCAGTTGTATGTTACTGTTTGAGGCATATCTCAAACCAGTATGATGAAAATGGTCCATCCACATCCATGATTCTATAATGAAAGGAAGAAGTGAAATCTTTAGGGCATGGAATCTATAAGAAACTCCATGGACCCAAGAGTTGAAGAACATGAAGATTCCAAGAAAGAAAGAGAAGCCAGAACAACCAGTCACTGTATTAAGAATCACAAGATTACCAACCTGATATGAACTCAATAAAAGCAATCAAGCAAAGGAACTAAAAGTTGTGATGAAGAACAGTGTATATATGCAAGCATTGCAAGATCCATAACTAGAGGTTCTCCCAAATGGAGGGAGAAGACTGTGATGATTACTTGTTCCAATAAACCAGACATACCTCTACATGAGTCTTTATATCATCCACAATATCCATGGGTTGGAATTCTACATCAGATGAATGCAAAGATTGTTCTCCAGAGCAATTGAACAAAGAGCGTATGAAGAACAACCTCAAGACTTTGAAGCATACCAGAAAGAGACCCTTGTATGCAGATGGAAGAAGATAACTTGGTGGAGAACCTCCAGGGAACAGCAGAAGCGTGGTGAAGATTTTCTATAACAGAGATATTGTATCAAGATGATTACTCAGAAGATCAGATATCATGATGACAAAAGAAGTGCCACATGGATATGTTCCAGTTTTCCAACAATGATATACTTTATTGATCAGAGCTACATGAAGCCTTCAGAGAAAAACCAGTGTTACAGACCGAAGTACATTTGAAATCAAGCATTACATTATCCGTGATGAAGTCCAGAAAGCAGAAAGTGGTTCTCCAATACATATCTCCACAGATGAGCAAATAAGCAGACATTTTGGTAAAGCTTCTGTCCAAGATGAAAGAGTTTGCATACTCAAGCTGGAGCTCGTGGAGACGACTTCCTTATTGAAAAAGGAAGAGATGACTCCCAAGTTGGGAGGGAGAACTGATGTATTATTGATTGATGGACAATCATTTTTCAGTTCGAAAAATGGTCCAGGATGAGCAGTTTCTTTCCAGTTCGGAAAGCGGATTGAAATTTCTGACGAACAGACATTTTCCAGTTCGGAAAGCGGATTGAAATTTCTGACGAACAGACATTTTCCAGTTCGGAAAATGGTCCAGATTGTTGATGTACCATAGACAGCGACTTCCCATTGTGGTTAACATGGGAAGTGGTCTAGGGCAGTCTCTCTTCTTGAGGGTTACTCAAGAACACTGGCCTGCCTCGTCGGACAACTATTTCCCATTGTGGTTAACATGGGGAATGGTATGTTTTGGAGGTTGGTGTAGGACAGTCATTTCCTTTGGAAATGGTCCGGACAGTCATTCCTTAGGGCAGATTCATTCTCTCCAGGCTGCACTTTGTTTAGTGCCGAAGGAATGGCCTAGGGTGGGGAATGTTCCAAGTTCAGCAATTAGGGACAGACATTCCTTAGGGCGGACTCATTCTCTCCAAGTTACACTTTGTCTAGTGTCGGAGGAATGGCCCAGGGTGGGGAATGGTCCAGGCTCAAAAATCAGGACAATTATTCTTCCTTGCTTCAGAAGAATAGTCCAGATAACTACCTTCTGAGGGCAGATGCTCTTCCAAGATCTCACAGTGGTGAGTGGAAGAATGGCCCAGATGATTCATTTTTATATCATAACATTGTTTCTGTGTAGGTTGATATCAAATGATTGTTACGAAGATCGTATGTTTCTAGACAGTAGATGTATACTACTGTGGTGGATGTGTCCCATTGTTTGATCAAGTATCTGTGTGGTGCATGGTGTGGTAGTATACCACTGGATTGTAGTTGTGTACTACTATGGATAGACACAGTTGTGTTCTATTGAATGATATTGTTCTGATTGCCTTGAAGACTGTCAGCAGTGTTGAAAATAATTATCAGCTAGATGAATGATCAATGGACAGAGATTTCCCAGACGGAAAATGGTTCAGGACATTTACTCTTCTAGCACATATGTCCATATTAGAAGAATGGCTCGTGTTACTCAGTGGTGTGAGTGACTTATCCAGCGCATGTCTAATTACTCAAATGGAGTATGGTTTCGAGAGATGATGCAGCTGATGACATTGATGGTGATGATGGTGCTCATGATCTAGTCATGAGAAAGTCTATACAACTATGTTGATGCTACCGTGTGAATGGTATGTTTGTGCTCAAGACCATTACCTGTAATACCTCCCTAGCTAAGAAGGAGTGTTGATATTATGGTAGCTACGAGAGGTATTTCTAAGAGGGAGTGTTGATATTATGGTAGCTACGGGAGGTATTTACCTCCATGTGTAAACTTGACGAGAATAGAATATTCCGGGAAGCAAGAAGAAACCCTAATGAGTTGGTTCAAGAAGATAACTTGTATTAGATTATTAGCCTCCAAGAGAAGAAGTCGGCCAAAAGAAAGAATATATATTGAACAAACAGATACCCAGAATGAGAAGTTGGCCCGGGCAGTTAGCCAGAATTACTATAAATACAGGAGGCCAGTCTTCATTCTGGTAGGCAATCTCAGAATTGCAAAGCAGCACTTGTGCGCACTGCAGTGCCCAGTTTTGTGTACAAGTTTGGAGGAAAGCTGCCATTGCAGCAACTGCAGCTAGCAGATCACGTTTGGCTTGGACTATCTCTTGGTTAGGGTTTGGACTATCTGATCAGCTCTTGTTGGTGTGTTATCCTTAGGGAAAGGTGTGCTACCCTTTGTTTGGCTATCTAGCCTAGGGTTTGCTTCCAGAGTGATTCTCTGTCAAGGTTAAGGTGCTCGGAGGGTGGCTTCGTCCTATGGTTGGGTGACAATAGTGATATTGTCAATGGTAAAACGAGCACATTCATTCATATTCTAACAATGTTGACCCGAAACATGGACTCTATAAGCTTTTGATGACTCACTATATCCAACGAATATACCCTTCTTTCTTGAAGGTTCCAACTTCTTTCTTTTGTCCTTGGGAACATGAATATAGACAGGAAAACCAAAGATCCTCAAGTGTTCAACACTTGGCTTCTTTCCGGAGAAAGCTTCTTCCCAAGTCACGTTCTTCAATATACAATGAGGACTTCTATTCTGAACATATACGGTTGTCATAGTTGCTTCTCCCCATAGAAACATGGATAGATTATGGTCATTCATCATTTCCTTAATAGATTCTTCAATGGATCGGTTCTTTCTTTCTGCTACACCATTTTGTTGAGGACTATGTGGGACAATTAGCTCCCTCCTAATCCTGGCTGCTTTACAAAAGGCAACGAGCTCCTTAGAGGTGTATTCTCCTCCATTATTAGATCTTGATTTTCTTGTCTGTCAGGTTTTCCACTTCATCGTTGAATTCTTGGAATTTGCTAAATACTTCACCCTTTGTATTTGAATGAACGATGTCCAAAAACTCCTTTTGCTTTACACGCTTCCTTTACAATTGGTACTTGGTGAGATCACCTACCTCACCACTTGATGGAGTCATCTGCTCCATGTTTGCAACTGTCATTGTAGCTTCTTCTTAGAGCTATCGCATGTGACCTACCCGGAACAAGAACAAGAAGAGCAAAGTATTTCCAATAGCATTTTCATAAGAACATATCTATGGTAACAAGGATGGTAGTCATCATAGAATTACCAAGGTGACATGTCCGGGACCAAAACAAGAAATATCTCCTCGAAGAGATGTTAGTTCATTTTGCAAACAAGTGCAATAAGCATCAATATTAATAGTACTTACATGCAACCAAGTATACCTAGCAGTAATAGAACCTTTCAAAGATTGTTTCCACAACTATAGTGTTTACTTGTACTGTAGCAACTATCAAACTTGATATGTGCAAATTGAAACTTAACAATTTGATCAATCAAACCTAGAACCTGGAGCCTCAACTGCTAGGAAGGGTGTGCTTGTTCCTCTGAATGTACTTTGTTGGATGATATAACTTGAAAAGAATATACAACTGCATACCTTTGAAATTTGCAGCATCATTCAGCTTGTCTTCTAATCTGAAACTAGACACCATCTTGACAAGAAGAGGTTAGAAACTGAATCAAAAAGGTTCAATGATTAGAACAAGCTAGAAACCCTGAATTTTCAACTTTGAACACAAAATCAATTTTGACCAAAAGTCAACCTTTGACTTTAACTTTGACCAAGAACTCAAACTTAACATTTTTGTTGGTTGAGGGCACCAGAGGGTGCACTAAGCTAGGGAGCACTAGAATACCCAAAAATTAGTTCCAACACTTTACTGAAAGTGCCCAAGAATTTAGGTTAGTGTTTGTTGCAGCTGCAAAATCAGAAACCCTAGTTGTAGTTGCAGTTGGTGCTACAACAAGCTTGACAAAGAACCGACGATCTACCTTCCAACGGTTAGACTGTTCTGAAGGTAGTGCGGGCCCATAACCTGTTAAAATATTGATGTGCTCGTTTCACCATAGAAAATAACACTATTGTCTCCCAACCATAGGCATGCAGCCACCCCCGAGCACCTTAACCTTTGCGAGATAGAATGATTTCGGAAAGCCACACTAGAACCAACAGATAAACCCTAGATGCAACAGTAGCTTAAGATGGAACCAGAAAACACCATCCAACTGCAGCAACAACACAAGACAAGGAGAGTGCACCTTCTCCAAGGGTAGCGCACAAGAGAGAGAGTCTCCACAACCACAGAACAAGAAAAATACTCAACTGCAGCAGTTGCAGTTGCACTTCTTAGGCTACCACCAAGAATGTCACCAAGAATACCACCAAGAGATACTAGAAGGTAGGGTGCATATCTTAGGCTAGAGAGAGACCAATAATCACCCCAAAAAATGCCCCTTCCTTTCTTGCAGCTGCAGCTCCAGACTTGCGCTATACTTGAGAATGAGTGAAGTGAGTGTGTACAAATGAGCTAGAGCACCTCCTATTTATAGTGGTTCTTGTCACAAGTCTGGGTCGACTTGTCTTTCTGGAAAATAATACATTGATATTATTTATTCTACTAAGTCGACTTGTCTTATAGGGTTTTTACACATTTGTTTAAGGTTTTTCTTGCTTCTAGAATATTCTATTCTGGTCAAAGGTTACACATGGAGGTTAATATCTCCCATGGCTAACATAATATCAATAATCAACCACGAGATAAAGAAAATACTTGTTGGACAAATAAATCAAGAAAAGAACCACAAGGAGAATGCAATTCCACAAACCAACGATCGACTTGCAAAATATCAAAAGGGACAGAAGAAAAGAGCAGAGATGTGTGATGTTACAGACCCTCATCGATCCTGTAGAAGGAGTCCTCGAGAGCGGCAAGTCGTTGGGGCGCTAAATTGATATGAGTGTGACGAAGACCAGTGGGATGCGGCAAGGGAAATAGCCTCAACAATTCCTGAGTTGGACGAAGAATTGCAATTGATAGAGGTTGGCTTTGGCACCCTTCAACTGATAGATGATGCGTAAAGCATGGAAGTCGATGAATCGAAAACTGAACTAATCCATCTGTAACAAGTCCCAAAGCTAAAGAATTCCTCTGGCAATGTTTACAAATAAATACTAGCATTTCTTCGATGTGGCATCAACTAAACAACCAAGGACAAGTCATCAACAAACTTTAGATTCAACTACCCCCAACTGAAAGCAATTGGGTAAATGTTGAAGACAATAACAATATACTTCTCCATATTAAGGATCTCATGGTTTTACACATAAAGAGATGGTAAAGAACATAATGTGCATTGGTTATAAAGCAACAAAAGAACTTAACTTCCAATAAATCTATCCTAGGTGCTCACACCAATGGGATTCTTAGCATTGCAACGAATGTACCAAAAAGGTTTTCATACCAAAACACAAGACAATGCCTCATACTAGCACGACTCATACAATCATATATTATATTTAGAAAAAAGTTTGTTATGGTCATACAATGCCACTTAAATGTTTATATTGGGGTTCATTTTCTCGCGAGGAAACATTTATAGAACAATGGTATAGACATGCCTAGGAAACCATTGGGAAACATCTTCCAAAAAAATCTTGTATGGAATTTGTCTAGAAAATAGTTCCCAACTGTTTCTCAACAAATTCCAAGATAAAAATAATGTTGTCATTATTAGACTACCACATTAAAAATGGTATAGCAATGATTAATGTGTAATTAATAATAAACTCAATAAATAATAATAATCACATAAAAAGATAACTCAAAGTATATGAGATCTGTACAAGTAAAATAAGTAAACTGTAACATATGATCTTACAAATCAACTCTCCCCAATTGCTTATGTACAAATGAGGCTTAGCCTCAAATATATATATATATATATGAGTTATGGTATATAGTGTGGACCCTAACACCATTTGTGGTCACATGTTGATCATAAAGGGTGTGTGAAGGTAACGCACTAAGATCATAAGGGAGGCCATTAAACGAGATACAACACAAGTCAAGACTAGTGAGCGTATCTCCAACATCTCTCTTAAGATTAACTCAAAGACAAATAAGGAAAGTTAGCATAAAGGACAACCTCGTAACTATGTGTAGTCGCTAAGATGTTTATACATAGTAGACTAAGTAAATATTGCATCCTAACATCTCCCTTTAATATCCACTTGGGATAGATGCGATAAATCTAAAAAAGATACCAAATAAACATAACAATAAACCCCCTTAATATCCACTTAGGATAGATGCGGTAAATCTAAAAAAGATACCAAATAAACATAACAATAAACCCCCTTAATATTTAATTGTGTAGGAAATACAATGATGACCAAGATGACATCTTGACTATGACAAGATGCGTATAAGCTCTCAACAAAGTGTCTTTATGCATAACAAAAGCCTCCATAAACACATTCACACAAACCTCTTTGGAATTGAAAATGTAAACAAAAGTTTAAACAAAGTCTTGCTTTGAAATTGTAGCCTCAAAAGCACCTTCACACAAACCCCCTTAATATTTAAGTGGGTAGGAAAGACAATGATGACCAAGATGACATCTCGACTATGACAAGATGCATATAAGCTCTCAACAAAGTGTCTTTATGCATAACTAAAGCCTCCATAAACACATTCACACAAACCTCTTTGGAATTGAAAAAGTAAACAAAAGTTTAAACAAAGTCTTGCTTTGAAATTGTAGCCTCAAAAGCACCTTCACACAAACCTCTTTGGAGCCAATGAAGAAAGCACAAGTTTAAAGGAACATATGTAGAAACAATCAAAGTAGGGAGACAAATCCCACAATGTTGTCAAAAAAAAAGTCTTAAAAAATGATAAAAAATGACAAAAAAACACATTGAAGTTGAAAGTGATCTAACAAAGTTGCAAACAAGTATCAAAGATCAACAAGCGAATGTCAATCATTTGAACCAAGAATCCTACTAAAACTAAGAGTGATGTTGCAAAGATGTGATTAAGGCAAGTGTCAAAGATTATCAACATTGCACCAATAAGGAAAAGGGAGTTTACCACGCACTTTTTTAATAAGAGGATAAAAAAAAATAATAAGTGTTCCAAAAAAACCCATGCAACAAGATGGGTTTCCATCATAAAAGCACCTTCCATTTGTGCATATACAAGACAAGAACAACAAAGAATGGTTGACATAAAAAAAATAGTCAAGAAGACATTCTTGCTACAATAAATCAACTAGAAAGTGTGATGAGCACTATACCACTATATAGTGTTCAAAACAAGTCAATAGAAAGTCCTAAGGTATGTGCAGCCTCGGTGTTTTGGCAATCCTATACACCCAAAAAAATCAATTTTTCTTGGTTTTATTTCACAAATTTCGATATTTTCAGCGATGATAAGGGCCTAGTATTTTGATCATACTCTCATCTCTTGGAATTTAGGTCTAAAATTTGGATAAATTATAAAGGACACCTTCCTCTACCTCCGCACCAAATTTCATCCAAAAATATTAAGGTTAAAGTATCATGCATATGTTTGAAGCTAGAGCACAAGAATTTCCATATTTTTGTAGTAACATAAGTTTAGTATTTTAACTAGCATGCCTTCAATTCTTGGAGTTGGGATCTAAAATTTGTATATGATGTAGAGGACATCTTCCTCTACCTAGACACCAAATTTCATCAAAAAATATGGATCGTAAGGGGTGCGCCTAAGCCAAACACAAAGCACAACAAAAATATTAGATATCCTTCGACGTGTTTTTTTTCGATTTGACTTTGAATATTCAAACCCCGAAGATTGAGTTACATTTGGCAATTTGGAAGGTGATTAATAACTATGTAAAGGTAGGATTAACTATAGAAATGCTTGAGTTACCCCAAGAAATGGCAAGACTCTTGCACTGAATAATGATGGCCTCACAGTTTAAATATTTGTGAACTCCATGTATTTTTATATGTTTGGCTCTCTGAGTTTTGGCCTTTTGTACTTGTTAGTGTATATATTATAGAGGCCCTTAGAGTTGGCTCTATGAATGTAATAAGGCTTGAGAGTTAACAAGAGTCTATTAAATTAGTTGTTGTAAACTGTGTTGTGTATTGCATATCCATTTTCTATTAAACATGTATCAAATTTCATTCTTTGTTGAGTGTACGTTATTGTTCTTTTGTTGTGTGATTTGAATTTGCAAGCCCTAGGCTTACATCAAGTCCTCAAACAAGTGCTCAAATGTTTCCATGGTCAATCACTAACCAACACATTATATGTCTTCATAATGGGTACCAATCCAAAATTCTACCATCTACGCTTATTAATTGTCAATCTATAAGAATCGTTATCACACCAACATGTGTAGTAATCAAAATGTCAATTCATGAAAGGAGGGCAAGGATGTCTCCACTCTTTATGATGGGGATGTCAATATGGTTGACATGTGCATGATGAAGAATTTGAGTTCCACAAATTAAAAGGCACAAGCGTGGTTCCTGCAAATCAATAGTAAATAAATCACCAAAGGAGATACATTCAAGTTCTCACATGTCATCAAGAGATGAATTAGTAGTAGATGGTGGAAGATGTGGTCCCTAAAAAATAACCACTATAGAGGGGTCAAAGTTGTAAATGTGTTGAACCTGCACAGAATAGATCTAGCTAAACAATAATACACACATTTGCAGAGAGAATTTGAGAAAGAAGGAGGAGAGAAAGAATGAAAGAATTCTCATCAGTCGTTGTGAATAATGAATAATTTACACATGATATACTCTGTATAACTCAATGAATGCGCACTGGAGGAGAACCAATGCGCCATAGTGGTGATCTGGAGTGATCTAGACACACACCAGCAGTTACGGGAGTGAACTGCCACCTTGTCTAGTCTAGTCTCTCAGGCAGTTATGGAAGTGAACTGCCACCTAGTTGAGTTAAGTAGTCAACTAGTCTTCAGTTAATTGACTGAACAGAGAGTAGTGAGGAGTTAACTCAGGGAATCAAGGTTAATGCGCCACTCTGGTGATGATACCAAGGCAAGGTCGAATTAGCATGGTGATGATCCCAATGTTGGATGGTGACAAAACCAATAAGCATCTAAACTCTACTCAACTAGTCAAATTGAAGTGTGAACTGAAAGAGAATATTCTCCAGGTGGAATATTCTCCCCTAAAATATAGGAGACTGGATAATGACTAATAAACAAGGAAAAACCTTAGGAAAAAAAAATCCTAGGTGTGTGTGAAGTAACTCCAACACCCCCCCTTAACATCACTATGGTGAAAATAAAGAATGGGTCCCGACAATGAGGCCATGTTAGGTACCCAAATACAAAAGATACATTGAAAATAAAGTGAGGAAAGAAGGAAAACCTCATGGGAAAAACCCCCCTCAAGGCACAATGTATGTAAAAAGAAGAACTAGGCAACTGTGTCCTTCACTCCAAGACGACTTCGCAGAAAATGGAATTTCTGCTCAGTGAAGATCTTGGTGAAAATGTTTGTTGTATGTTCTGTTGAAGGACAAAACTGTAAGTTGATGATCCCCTCATGTACTAAGTCTCAGATGTAGTGCATGTGGATCTCGAGGTGCTTCGTCCACTGCCTCTGAACTGGATCTCTGCAGAACTTCAGAGTGCTCTTGTTGTCACACCAGATGACGATCGGTCGATAAAACTAAATGCCCAACTCAGTGAGAAAATGTTGTAGCCACATAGACTGAATGGTTATGTTAACTACCCCTATGTACTCTGCCTCGACTGAAGATAGAGCAATCGCAACTTGCTTCTAGCTCGACCAACAGATAAGCCCGAAACCAAGACTGAGTGAGTAACCAGATGTGGACTTGCAATCAATGCTATCGCCAACCCAGTCGGAATTAGTAAACCCGATGAGATCTAATGTAGAGTCTGATGCATAATGAATCCTAAAGGTGATGGTGCCTTGTATGTATCGAAGGATACGCTTTGCAGCTTTCCAATGGAGCTCATGCGGCTCCTGCATGAACCTGGAAACTGCTTCAACTGCATATGACAGGTCTAGTCTGGAGTGTGTGAGATACAACAAGCTCCCCATTAACTGTCTGTACAGTGTGCTATCAACCAGTGGAGTCTCCCCGCCATCCTCAAGTTTGACTCCTGATAGAAAAGGAGTCGAAGCAGACTTGCAGTCTGTCATGTGAAATCTCTCAAGGAGATATCGTGCATACTTGGCCTGAGACAGTTTGATGCCTGATGCATCCTGACTGATCTCAAGTCCAAGGAAGAAGTGTAGCGGACCCATGTCCGTCATCAAAAACCTGTCATGTAGAATCCTCTTGACTGCAACAATCGTTGAAGTCGAGCACCCGGTGATCAGCAAATCATCAACGTACAGAACTAAAAGTAGAAGTGAATCAGTGGTCATGAGCATGTAAACATTTGGGTCTGATTTAAAACATACAAAGTTTTGTGACAGCAGGTAGGAGTCCATCTTGGCATAAAGAGACCATGCCCTCAAAGCCTGCTTGAGGCCATAAAGAGACTTCTTCAGTCGACATACTAAAGATGAGTCCTGCATAAATCCCTGGCGCTGCTCCATGTAGATCTCCTCAGAGAGATCACCGTGAAGAAATGCATTCTCCACACCCATCTAATGGACGTCCCATCCCTTGGTTGCCGCAATGGCAAGTGCCAATCGTATGGAATCCATTTTCGCTACTAGAGCGAAGTTCTCATCATAGTCAATACCATGAACCTGCTGAAAGCCTTTGGCGTCAAGCCTGGCTTTGTCTCTGTTGATCTGTCCATCTACTGCACTCTTGGTCCTGTAGACCCATCTACATCTGACAAGTTTCCTCCCAGAAGGAAGGGGAACCAGAGCCCAAGTCTGGTTCTCGAGGAGGGAGTTTTACTCCTCCTACGTGGCGGATTCCCAAAAGGGATTTCCAACAACCTCGCCATAAGACTGTGGATCTGAAGACTGAACCAAGAAAAGATGCCTGGAGGGCAATGGTTCAGTCGCAGTGAGTGCAACAGGAGGCTCCTCGAAATCAGATCGAGTCCTCCTAGTATCGGTTGGATCACCAACGAGATCCCCTGCAGCCTGAAGAGTAGTCTGTCACTTGGGCCTCTACTCTAGCTCTGCAACTGCATCTGGATGCTCTAACTCTACATCCGACTGTGCAGACTCTAAATCTGAATCATCTGAGTCCTCTGAATCAGAGCTCTCGTCTGAAGAAGAGTCGACATGTGCATGCTCATCATCTCGAACAGGTGGAAGAGTGAAGGTGTCTGGATGCGGTTGTTGAGGTACATGCGAGACACTTCCTTGAATTGCACACTACGCTCAATGATGAGTCGATCCAAGGAAAGATCAATAAGTCAATATACCTTCACACCGTTAGGGTATCCAACAAAAATGCACTCAGTGCTCTGTGGATCAAGTGCCTTCCTCTTTTCAGAGAGAATATGGGCCCATGCACGTGAACCAAAAATGCGAAAGTGGGTCACTTCCGGTTTGAGGCAGCTCCAAGCATCGTAGGGGGTCTTATCCTTGACAGGTCTACGGGGAGATCTATTTTGGATGTATGTTGCACAATTAAGTGCTTCGACCCATAGTCTCTGTGGTAGAGACTTTGCATGCAGCATGCAAGATGCCATCTCCTTTAGAGATCTGTTTTTTCCGCTCAGCAACTTCGTTTTCCTGCGGAGTATAGGGAACTGTGTGTTGCAACTAAATCCCTGCCTCATGGAAAATATTGTGGATCTCATGATTCACTTACTCTCCCCCATTATCAGTTCAGAGGACTTTGATCTTCTTTCTGGACTGTGTCTCAACCAGAGCTTTGAAATCTTTGAGGTGTTGAAAGACCTCGAATTGTTGCCTGAGAAAGTAGATCCAAGTAAAACATGAGAAATCATCAACAAAAATGAGAACAAACCTCGCTTTGTTGATGGATGGATGCGGAAAGGGACGCATAAGATCACTATGAATCAGATCTAAAGGTGTGGAAGCTCGCTAAGACTTTCCTTTGCCGAATTTCTCTTGAGGGTGTCTTCCGAGAACACATCCGTCACATACTCCCTTGGAGAAATGGATGTCTGGTAGACCATCAACCAATATGTGCTTGCTAAGTTGTTGCATGTATCTGAAATTCAAATGTCCAAACCTTTCGTGCCATATCCTACTACTTTCATCAGCATGAGTAAGCAGTAAAGCAGAATCAGGTTCAATGAAATAAGAAAAAGTATACAATCTAGATTGATGATTTACCTCACCGATAGCAACCCTGGAGTTGGTTTGCATGTCGTAGATGTCCACGGAATTTGGTGTGAAGATGACTTTCTTTCCGGTGTCGGAATTCGTCATCTGATACATGGAGAGAAGGTTGACAGAAAGTTTGGGAACATTCAACACATTCTCGAAGCTTTTGTTGGTGAGTTCAATCCTTCCTTTGCCGGTGACTTCGACAAAAGAGTTGTCCCCCATCAAAGTAGGAGGACCTTTGCATGCATCCAAAGAAGAATAGACTACTTCTGATACAGCCATGTGATGTGATGCTCCTGAATCAACGATCCAAGCATCCAGAGAGGAGTTGATTGCAATCAAGGCATGGCTAGAATTGTCCTTCTTGGAATTCGGATCTTCTAGCTTCTTCTTCTTTGCACCCTCGGGGATGCGATCTCCAAGGTTGTGTTGCTGAAGTATTTGAGACATCAGATCTATTTGCTTTTGCATGCATGCGGATTCCGAATGGAATCCTTTGTGACAGTATATGCATTTCTCCCCTTTTCTTCCCTTTTCCCCTTTGGATCCAGAGGCATCGATGAAGGGTTTTCTGTACCCTTCCTTCTTCAAATGTGCATGAGCTTTTCGTTTATCTTTATCTTTAGATTTATGATATTTGTGGTTGTCATCATGCACAGTGAGTGCATGAGCCCTTGGGCCTTTGATTGTGCCCATGTTGATGAGCTTGCATTGCTCTTGTGTCAGGGATTCAATAAAGTCCTCAAGAGAAGGCATCTTCCAGGTGGCTCCTGAGGCAAATCTGACAGAATGGAATGTGGATACGAATACAGAGAATTCAAGACCAAGCTTGGAGAGAATGGTGAGAACCATTTGTTTCTCTTCCTTCGATTTATCAACCCCGCAAGCTTTGAGTTGCGACAGTAAATCCTTGAATTTTGTAAAGAAATATTGGATATTGTCGAAGCTTTTTGGATCCAATGTGAACAACTCCACCTCCAGCATGTTTCCACTCATCTCATCATGTTTTCCAAAGAGCCCTTCCAAGGTGGTTCAGGCTTCATTGGGAGTCTTACAGGAAGATATGTGAAAAAGGAGATCGAGAGAAATAACACTACAAATTGTTATGAGTGTCTCATCCATGCGATTTAAGTACTTGGATTTTTCTATGGCTGATGTCGGTTCTGTATTTGTATTCAAGGTTAACCTGTACAACCCTCTGGTTCGGAGATGTATGGATATTTTCTCCTTCCATGCAAAATAGTTGTAAGGTGTAAGAATGAATTCTTTTGGGAAATCCATCTTTCCGCTGTCTTCAATCTCTTGTACGTGCAAAAAAACTTGGTGCAGTTTTTGCTTAGCAGTCTGTCAGCACTGATACCATGTAAATGTGTTGAATCTGAACAGAGTAAATCTAGCTAAACAATAATACACACATTTGCAGAGAGAATTTGAGAAAGAAGAAGAAGGAGAGAAAGAATGAAAGAATTATCATTAACCGTTGTGAATAATGAATAATTTACACATGATATACTCTGTATAACTCAATGAATGCACACTGGAGGAGAACCAATGCGCCATAGTGATGGTCTAGAGTGATCTGGACACACACCAACAGTTACGGGAGTGAACTGTCACCTAGTCTAGTCTCTCAGGCAGTTACGAGAGTGAACTCCCACCTAGTCGAGTTAACTAGTCAACTAGTCTTCAGTTAACTGACTGAACAGAGAGTAGTGAGGAGTTAACTCAGGGAATCAAGGTATTGCACCACTCTGGTGATTATACCAAGGCAAGGTCGAATTAGCATGGTGATGATCTCAATGTTGCATGGTGAGAAAACCAATGCAGCATCTAAACTCAACTCAACTAGTCAAACTGAAGTGTGAATTGAAAGAGAATATTCTCCAGGTGGAATATTCTCCCCTAAAATATAGGAGACTAGATAATGACTAATTATGACTAATAAACAAGGAAAAACCTTAGGAAAAAAAAAACTTAGGTGTGTGTGAAGTAACTCCAACAAAAGTGACTTGAATCTAGTGACGAAATCTCAAAATATCCAAGGCCTACTCTCACTAGTCTCATCTCAAAGTCAATATGAGTAAAAATACAATGTCCATGTTTACCAAGTCTACTTCTTGTATAACCCATTTAATGAAGTAGATTGGAACCAATGCCTCTAGCATGTTGCTCAAAATCAAAAGGAAATGGCCCAAGGGTAGCCAGTGGTGCATGAAAAGATGCATCAAAAGAAGAATGGATGTCCTTTTGTGATGTATCAAATATGTCTCGTCTCCTTTATTCATTCAAAAGTATTTGAATGTCATTAGTATGAGTTTCTTCAAGTTCATTAATATTAATATGATGCATGCAACTCTCAACAAGTTTATCATACTTCCTAAAAGTAGAAAAAACATAAATTTGCAAATTGTCAATACAATCTTCTAACGTACATTTAGTACTTTTTAAATCACATACTTCTTGTACAAGGTGTTGTAGTTTGTATGGATTATTGCTTCTCTCCAACATTGGAAATATGAGGTCATAATAATTCTTCAAGTACTTATACTCATTAGAAAGATGGACATTATTACTCCAAAGTTGTACAATGTCTTCGCAACACGGGGTAATAGAGTCCTACAAAAAATTGACCTCATCATGAAGTTGGACTTTGAACTCCTTCAAGGACATAAACCGATTTTGAAGTTGAACAATAGTATCTTGCAATGAAGTAACTTCATTATGAAGCTTAGCATTAGTCACCTACAAGGGAGAAACTTGATTTCTTCTTTATCTTTCATCATGATCTTTAGAGGGTACAATAATCAATTTCTCTTCCTCAGCCTTTCAAGAGGCATTCTTCTTCATCCAGGTCAACGATAGTAGAAGAAATCTAAAAATTATATGTATACTATGTAACTATCTATCAATATGGTGGGGTTACGTTGCAAAGTCTTTGGATGGGGTAAAATGTGAGGACCCCTGCAAAGGTGCAAAACGGAAAAATGTATGATCCTATTAAAAAAAAGGAAGATAATGCAACAAAAAAATGCAAAATAGCCTTTAAAAGATAGATATCCCCCCAAAGATGAATAAATTGCATTTATTCTAAAGGTAAAAAATAATCTCCATTTTATAAAGTCAGTTTTTAAAACTTTGCATTTATCGTGTCAAAAATAGCATACCTCAACTCCAAATGCCCTGAAGTTTTTGATGAAAATGCATCACTAAGTGCTCTTTCAATTCCCTCTTGATACACGACAATTGGATGTCAGAGTATGGGGAAAAGCTTTCTACAATGCAACTTATTGTTTTCTATCAGCAAACTGGATAGTTCTGAAAGTACACAGTTATGGAAGGTCAACTCATAATCTTTATTGTGATCCCTTTCTAGTTAAGGCTTGAAACTTAATTTCAAATGGCACTGGAGCAAACTCAATCAAACCCCCAAGTAGAGAGATATCCTTGCCACAAGACAGATCGTTGTTTTCAGTCAAAAAAATGGGCATTTTCAGAAGGCCAACTTTCAGAGGTCATATCTCCCTCAATAGTGTTCAGAAAATTTATTTCAAACCCCCTTCTAGAAAGACCTCGAAATTTTCTTTCAAATGGCATTGGAGCAAACTCAATCAGAGAATTGAACGAGAATTGAACAATGAGATGTTCTTGCCACAAAGCAAATCACTCCTTTTCATGGACAATATGATCTACTTTAGAAGGTCAACTTTCAGAAACCATATCTCCTTCCATATTGCTCAAAACCTCTATTATGACCCCAATTTGGAAAGCTCTAAATATTTTCTTTCAAATAGAAGAAGTTGCACAAAAATCTGAGATATAATTATGAAGATAATGTCATCAAAATGTAAGTTATTTTTCATGCCAAGGCTCTGATACGATGTTAGAAATTGTAAGGCACTAAATGATTAATGTGTGATTAGCAAAACCCAAGCATTTAATAATCACATACAGAAAAATAACCCAGGTACACGAGATATGTACAGGTAAAATAAATACCCCTTAATATATGATCGTATGGATCAATTCTCTCCACTTGCTTATGTACAAATGAGGCTTAGTCTCAAATATATGAGTTAGGGCATATAACCTAGCCCCCAACACCAAGTTCCGACCACACAAGGTGTATGAAGGTAAAGCACTAGGACCAAAAACGAGTTACAACAAATCAAGATTATCCAACATCCATATAGTAAACACAATGCTTTTTTCATTTTTTTTAATTAGGTATGGATGAATAAAATGAGAGAGAGAGAGAGAGAGAGAGAGGATTAATACAACAATAAAGAAACAACTGTTTATTTTTGAAAATTCTGCCCCTACATCTTTAAGGTCCACTTAAGAAGTATAGATCCATCTTCACTACAAATCTATTAAGCGTATTTTAATCCCTTCAATCTGTGATAGATCCAAGGTTAAGATGTTTAAATATGGTTTGATAAACACAACATCAGCACTTTATTTATTTTATTTATTTTGATGTAATAGTACTTAAGAAAAATAAAATATCTAGCATCACACGAAAGCACACACACCAAGTATTGAACATTTTCCCCACCTGGGCTGTACCACACCCAGCTTCTCTTGACATAACAAAAATCTCCTTCCTACTTATACATCTATATGTCCTTGCTGCATCTCCTAATATTTTTAATCTGCAATAAGTTAAATAAGGTCGTAGCAATGCTGGAATAGGGAAATAGGTACACGCTTTGGAAATGGTATGGATTTTGAATGACTAATAGATTTTAAAGCATCCCATCAATTGGATTTTCTTCAAACACCTACACGCCCTAGACATTTATCTAATTGATTTCATTCTAAGGCATTCTAGCACAGGGGCACAGAGTGTAAGTGCAATGGAGAACAGACCTTAAACAAATAAATTAGAGCACAAGGTACATGGCCTCATTTTTGTCAAATTGGCTGTATTCGAAGCACCCCTAATATGAATATGGGGTCAATATATATGTGCTCTTGGGTCTGGTCAATCGCTTCACTTTGGCTGGTGGCCAAACAACAGCAGATGGGATCCTTGATATTAATAAAAGGGTAAATTCATAGTGTGATCTATTTATGAGTCTATGATAGTTGGTCAATTTCATACACTACCTAACCAATAGCACTGCACTTCCTTCACATTAAATTAAACAGTTAGCATATAACCCTAAGGAGATACTGATCCAGAGAACAAGGTACACATCAGGAGATGAGATACTTGATATTAATAAAAGGGTAATCATTCATAGTGTGATCTATTACCCTTTCATACACTACCTAGTTGGTCAATCATTCACTATAGGGTAATCATTCATAGTTGGTCAATTTCATACACTACCTAGCCAATAGCACTACACTTCCTTCACATTAAATTAAACAGTTAGCATATAACCCTAAGGAGATACTGATCCAGAGCACAAGGTACATGGCCTCGTTTTTGTCAAATTGGCTGTATTTGAAGCACCCCTAATATGAATATAGGGTCAATATATATGTGCTCTTGGGTCTGGGCAATCGCTTCACTTTGGCTGGTGGCCAAACATCAGGAGATGGGATCCTTGAGATTAATAAAAGGGTAATCATTCATAGCGTTATCTATTTATGATAATTGGTCGAGTTCATACACTACCTAACCAATAGCACTGCACTTCCTTCACATTAAATTAAACAGCTAGCATATAACCCAGAGGAACTACTGATCCAGTGATTTCTAGTCCTCTTCTCTCAAATGTTTCATCCATATAGATAAGGTTAACTGCCAATTGAAGATGACCAATCCTATTCTAACCTAGAACTAGTTAGGCCAAACAAATTGTGGTTTTTTCTGAGCAAAATACACAGATGATATTATCTTAGAGTACAACCTTTGCAAAACGCAATATTGTCAGACAGTGCAGCAGAAATAGATGATGCTCTCACAATGCCAAAAACAATGCTCGTACACCATTGCAGGGAGTTTATTCCAACAGGAAGCAACAGAAACATAAAATAAAAATTTACAGAAAGGAAACCATGTCAAGACAAATTTTCAATTGATAGGAAATATGACAAGACAGAAAATAAGCTGGAAATATGCCAGTGAAATCTAGTAAGAGACAATAACTATAAATATTCTGCACTTGATGAGATTTAGACATATGCCCCAGTAGGTGATGTTTAGAAATATGCCATGGAATCATTGAACTAATAATTTATAATTTTCTATAAACCATAAATATACACCTAATACAAGTTTCCATTCACACAAACCAAGGAAAAGCAGATACAAATGTTGGGTTAATGACTCATTTGATTATTCTAGATCTATTTGTGGTTGGTATTGTTATATCTCGAAGGTATACCTAGAGAGTGAGATAATATTAGTTGAGTGAATTGTGGAAAGATTGTTGAGTAATTATAGGAGCTGATCGTTCCATGTGATAGCTCTTGCACATGTATAATTTTTTGTCTTGGTAATGAGAATGATTTGAGCTAGTGTATTGTGTTGCTGATATTTCCGTCTTGCTCCATTAATGCTAGTTTAATATTTCTTCATTTGGTATCAGAGTGAGTGTCAAAGACTTCATCTCACTGCTGGCATGTTTAGCCTAGAAGCTTAGCTTGTATGAACACCCAAGCCATACTAATCCAATTTGCACTTTGGCGCGCGATTTGGTGTACGGCAGCGTACGGACACAATCTGGTTCAGCCTCATTTCATATTCAAAGATTAAATGAAGACTTTGTTGAATTAGTGACGCCAAGTCAGGTAAGAAGCCTAGAAAGTAACAATCCAGCAATCTTCCGCATGGGACTGTTGAATTTTGATGTACCTTGGGAAGTGGTCCCCTTGTGGTTTTGGGTCTCTAACCACAAGAGGGAAATATTTGTGACTATGTACCTTGTACTTTATGTCTAATTCCACTTTGACTTCACTTAAGTCAAAAAGGTGGAATTTTGTCACTTAAGGCAAAAGTAACATTTTATTCATGGGACATAAAGTAAACTTAGGAAACTTAACCCAAAGTGGGTTTCTAAGTGAGATTATTCTGGGATGATCTCACCCATTGATTAAATGTGGCTTGGAGTGATCTAGGCCATCCATCTTTAGATTTCCTTATGTATTGTTCAAGAGGGGCGCATAGGCTAATGAGAGGCTCATTTTCACTCACTTGTTCACTTGGAGAGTTTGAGAGAGAGCATTGAGATGAGAATGGAAGCTATGGATGAGGGAAGCTTGGGCGCCTACTTTCATGGAGGTCTCATGGAGACTTTGACCCTCAGTTATTTGTGGTGAGTGCTTTTGCTTTGAGGAGGGTGCATGCTTAGCAGGCACTAGCATTACTTGGACGATTGCAGAGCTGACAGATTCAGTGTGGAGGTAGCACACAACAGCTTGTTTGTGTGCAAGGGCTTCTTCATCGATCGGAGGAGGATCAAGGGCACTTCAGCTCAGTGAGATAGGCAACAAAGGGAGAGGGCACACTTGCTTGGGCGCATTTCTTCTTGGAAACTTTGGAAAGGCTTGAGAGGAGCTTGCTACTTGTACAGGTTCCATTTTATTTGCTTACTTGTTGTATCTCATGCTTTAGACATCACTTATATACACTTTCATTCTAAACTGGTTTTCCCCGAGGGGGTTTTATCCAGGGTCATGTTGACCAAAAATACATGTGTTCATTTTTCATGTATGCTTAGTGTTTAAATCAGCAGTAGGAGCTTGTTAAGATCCTAGAGGAGTGCTATATGTTTTGAGGTTTGCATGTGCTAACACTTGGTTACTAAAACTACTTGCAAGGGCACCTTAAAAGAGCATATAACCATTAGTTGGGGGCAGTATTCTTGGCAGAAGTATACAGACCTGTTTGCTGTCCTAAAACGCAGCGAAGGACAGATTTGCATAACCAAACTTAGAGCCCAGCAAGAGGTCATAAGACAAGCCTGTTGAGCAGCCCTCGTAGTTCCTCAAATTTCTACATGGTATCAGAGCCTTGGTGGCTAAGTTTTGCTGATTTGTAGAGCATACAGTGGGCAGTTTTGTGGGACTGTTTTGGTCAATTTGGACAGCCTCTTTTCACACCTGTGTTGACAGGACTGAGGCTGTACTCTTTTGCAGTGTGTAGCATCAGTGTGAGTTTCAGTGGACAGCCATGTCGGTGTCTTAGATGAGGGCAGAGGAAAGGCTAGCCGGAGCTAGCAACTGGTCCCTTTGAAAGACCAGGACTATATTCGTCTTGGAGGATCTTGAACTATGGGATATAGTTCAAGCTCCAGTTGTTCTTCCTCCTGTCACTGCTCCCTTGCTGATAGCAGAGTTCAGGAAGAGGAACACCAAGGCTAAGAGGACTATCTGTAATGCAGTGAGAGACCACGTCATACCCCATTTGACTAGGAAGGATTATGCCTTTGAGATGTGGGTCTCATTGTGCAAGCCTTACCAGAGTCCCAATCAGAACCTGAAGATGGTTCTGCAAGAGAAGCTCAGGGGCATTCAGTTGCTCAACTCTGATTCAGTGACTTCATACCTTGGCAGATTTACACAGATTCGACATGATTTAGCAACAATCGGAGAGATTGTGGATCCAAACTTCTTGGTGAGGACAGCCTTAAACAACTTTTCCAAACCTTGGGGTTCATTTGTGCGAGGCATTGTGGCCCAAGAGGTCATGCCTAGTTGGGAGAGACTTTGGGACAACTTCGTTCAGGAGGAGCTGAGATGCAGCGCTGGATCTTCAAGACAGCAGCGTATATCTAAGGGTGATGAGGATCTTGCTCTTTGGACAAAGGGCAAGAAGTAGGTTAGCAAGGGTGCTAGACAGGGTCCCAAGATGGGGGCCAAGCCACGGGAGAGTGGAAGTGGGTAGAAGAGGGATATGAGCAAAGTGAAGTGCTTTGCTTGTAAGAAGACGAGGCACTTATGTTGGAGAGTATCCCAACAGGAAGAAGAGGTCGAGTGGTACAGCAACTACAGCAAATGAGGCAAAGTTTGAGGCACAGTTTGAGAGGGAGTGTGCCCTCCTTATTTGTTGCACTTCAGTTGAGACGACATCTAGCATTTGATATATAGACAGCGGGGCTTTGAGCCACATGACTGGTGTTAGAGAGCACTTCACTAACCTCATAGTTCGAGAGGTCAAGATGGTGATTGCTCTTGGTGATGACACCATCATCAAAGTTGTTGAGTGTGGCACAATTACTTTCCAGAGGAAGAATATGGCACCCATTTCGTTCAGGGATGTGTTGTACGTCCCTGGGTTGAAGAAGAATCTGATATTAGTTTCCACCCTCCAGGATAGGGGTCTTGAGGTGTCCTTAGAGGGACAGAGGTCCTCATACACCTTAAGGGATCTCGTCTCACCTCAGGGTAGGTGATTGGAGTGAGGGATGGTAAACTATACAGGTTGCTTTTTCAGCCCCTGCATGCTTTGACAGCGAGTAGCGATAGCAGTAGTCAATTGTGTGAGTTGTGGCATCGAAGGATGGCTCACCTTCATCAGGGGGCTCTTGGAGGGCTGAGAAAGGTTGTGACAGGAGTGCGACAATTCAGTTTAGAGCTCAAGATGTGTGCAGAGGGTGTGCGCTTCGTAAGTTTACTAAGGATGTTTTCCCCAACAGTGACAGCAGGTCAGCTAGGATACTGGATTTAGTACACACAGATGTGTGTGGGCCTATGTCTCGTACATCCTTGAGTGGTTGTGAGTATTATCCTGCATTCATTAATGAAAACTCAAGGAAGACCTTGATCTATTTCCTGAAGACCAAGAATGAGGTCTTCAAGAGGTTCCAAGAGTTCAAAGCTCTTGTAGAGAACCAGACAGGAAAGAGGATCAAGGTCTTGCGGTCAGACAATGGACGTAAGTATGCCTCCACAGAGTTTGTGGACTTTTGTACCCATGCAGGGATCAGAACATAGTTTTAAAAACCGGCAAACCGAAACCGAAACCGGCCGGTTTGACCGGTTAGACGCTTGATCGGGTCGAACCGGTTAAAAAACCGAACCGGCCGACCGGTTTAAGACGGAACCGGCCGGTTTAAGACCAAACCGGCCGGTTTGGTCCCAGAAACCGAAAACTGTCTAAAACCCCCTAAAACCTAAAACCTAAGTAACAAGTTGGAGTTGTAAGGTGTTTTGGTGTGCAGCTGAGGGTAGTAATTAATGGTAATGTTAAATTCTTAAAGTAAAAGGAGAATAGTGACATTCTCCTTTATCT
>CBVK0100154710.1:0-27113 GCA_900067695.1 Picea abies
AGCAATTATAGTGACCAACAGTTAGGGATGATAGGTTTTAATGGTTAGGGGTTAGAGGGGTTATACTAATTATAAATCATTGGGTTTATAAGGGTTAAGGTATGACTAGGTTTGTTAGGGTTTATATTTGTTAGGTGTTATAGGGATTGTGCATTAGTAGAGGTGACATAAATTGTATTAATTATAAGGGTTATGGGTGTTACTGGTTATAGGGTTTAATGATTACAATGGTTATAAATTGTTTTTAATAGAGGTTATAGGGATGTGGGGTTAGATTTTAATGTTTCTTTGTGTTAGGGTTTAGGGGTAAGAAAGGGTGCATGATATAAGATTTACAAATAATTAGTGGTAATAAGGGTTAAAGGAATTAGGTCTTTCCTTGATTACATCTATTAATGGTTATAATGGTTAGGGTTTATAAGGGTTAGTTAATAATTATAGGCTTTAGTGCCTACGATTTATAGGGGTTGGGTGCTAAGTATTATATAAGTTAAGTCTTGTAGAGGTTAGAAGTTATATGAACTATAAGGATCAATTATTTTAAGTGTCGGGGGTTATGAAATTATAAGGGATAGAGATTATAAGGGTCAATTAGGGTTCATACAGGTTAGTAGTCAGAAACAATATAATTTTTAAGCGATATGAGTTTTAGGGATTATATGCAACATTGATGGTAGGTAATATTGGATAACATTGTTGGGTGATAAGAGTCATGGAGGTTATATAGGTTAGTGGCTAAGGATTAGGTGTTATATAGGTTATGTAGGTTAATGGATATATGGGTTATTGTTGGGTGATAAGAGTCATGGAGGTTATATAGGTTAGTGGCTAAGGATTAGGTGTTGTATAGGCTATGTAGGTTAATGGCTATATGGGTTAATGACCAAGGATTATATATTATAGGGTTAATATTTATAAGTTTTAGGTTGTATCTTTTATGGATTACAAGGGTTGTCAATTTTAGGGGTTATAGATGTTACAAGTTGGGGTTTATTGTAATTATGGGTGACATATGTTAAGGGTTAGAAACTGGATATTATACGGGTTATGGTTTACATGGAATAAGTTTAGATGCTAAGGGTTAAAGGATTTTTGTTTTATAGAGATTAGGGGTTATATGATTTTGGTGTTAATATTTAGACTATTAGTTATAAGGTTGAAGGGATAGATGTTATATGGGTTGGGAATGGTAGGGTTATGGCTTAAATGGGTTGGGAAATAAAACTTGTAAGATTTAATAATTATAAGGATCAATATTTATGCATTATAGAGTTAAGGTTTATCCATGTGATTCATAATGGGAAAGGGGTGTTACATATTAGGGTTTATGGGTTAAAAACTTATAGAGGATAAGGATTATAATGATTAGGGGTATTGGTTTCTAGGTTCTATGGGTTACAAGTTATAAAGGTGGGTTAGCGGTTAAATGGTTATGTGTGAACAATTATTAGGATTATATGAGTTCGTTAGATGTTACCTTGGTTTGGGGTTAATGGTTATATTTGGTAGGGATGATAAGGGGTATAGTGGTTAGATGTGATTGATTTTATAGGGTTTAGGGTATTATGTGTTATATGGGTATAGTGGTTCGATGTGATTGATTTTATAGGGTTTAGGGTATTATGTGTTATATGGGTTAGGGGTTAAATAGATTGTAAATTTTAAGTGTTATATGTTCTAGGGGTTAGGGTTATGGGATTTATAGGGGTTAGGAATTATATACTGGGGATTTTGGATTATAAAATATTGTTGTTTATACATGTTATGGGTTAACAATGGTCAAGGTTATAGGAGTTAGGGGTTGAATATTATAGGGTTTAAGTGTTATAATGGTTAGGATATAAAAATTATAAGAGTTAAAATATATTGCATTGTAGGGGTTACGTGTTAAAGGGGTTATGATTTAAGGGTTAAAGATGTTGAGTTAAGGGTTATAAGAGTTGGGGCTTAAGGATGTAAGTGGTAACAAGGGTTAGGGATGATAATATTGAAAGGGTTTAAATGTTATGGAAATTGGGGAGATATAAGTGTTAGGGATTATTGGTTATAGGGATTGTAGATTATATGGTCATGGGTAATAATTTATAGAATTTAATAATTATACAGATAATGGGTTAAATATCTAAGGTTTATAAGGGTAGAGGGTTAAGGATATAAATAATGATACAGGTTAGGGGTGACAATAATGATAGGTATTATATAAATTTGGGGTTATAAGTGTTAGGTTTTATGGGTTATAGGAATTGTTTGATAAGTGATAGGTATTATAGGAATAGGTTTCATGGGTTACAGGAAAGAAGCTATAAAGTTTAAGAATTATATAGATAATGGGTTAAATGGCTCAAAGGTTACTAGTTGGAAATTAGGCATGATAGTCATTATAAGAAATAATGATTACAAGGGTCAGGGATTATACATTTTACACCTTAAATGCTAGTTAGGAGTTATAATAGTTATAATTTATATGGTTGATATGAATTATGGGTTTCGGGTGATAACGATTTTAGGGGTTTTAAGGGATAATGGTGTTAGGAATTATAGGGGTAAGGGATTATTGAATATAGAAGTTTTAGGGTTTAAGGGTTAGAGACTATATGAATAAAGGTTTATAGATTGCATGGGTTAGGGGTTATAGAGGTAGGTGTTACATGGGTTACTGTTTGTTTATTGGTGTTAAACATTAAGGTCCTTATGGGTTATGTGTTTTAGGTGTTACAAGGATTTAGAGTTAGGGATTAGGGGTGACATATATTATATGGTTTATGTGCTAAATAAGATACATATGCAAAATTATATATGGGATATGCATTAAGTTATATAAGGGCTAAGGTTTATAAGGTTTCATGGGTTAGGGGTGATGGATTAGGGATTAAAGGGGTTATACGAGTTAAGGGTTTTAAGGGTAAGGGTTAGGGGTTTTGAAAGGGTTAGAGAGGTCAAGGGTTTGAGTTATAAGGATTGCAATTTAGATATTATAGGAGTTAAGTGTTATAGGGTTACACTGTTATATATTGTAGGGCTAAGGCATTATGCAATTTATGTGTTATAGTTGTTATATGGATTATAGGGTACAATTTTATAGGTGTTAGGGTTTAATGGTTATGTGTTATGGGTGTTATAGGGGTTATAGGTTATAGGTATTAGGGGTGACATGGGATAAAGTGGTTAGTATTTAGTAATTAGGGGTTATAATGATTAAGGTTTGGTATTGGGGGTTATAGGGGTGGTTATAATATTCAAGGTTAGGGGTTATATGATGCAGGAGCATCGTATAAAGCCAAAGACACGCGTCTAACCAAAGGAGATAGTTGGAAAAGCACCAACACACATTTTGAATTGTTTTGAAGATTAATGAATGAACATTAATGTAATAGATAGGGAAGCGTACTTACTTTTGTGTTTTGGAGATTGTAAACAGATATTGAGCGTTGCTCTCATCTGTCGAATGTAGAGGCATTTATGCGTAATGAATGCAAGTAGGTAGGTTTAATTTAATAGATTAGACAGTTTTAGGAGCATGGGAGGTAGGAGGGAAAATGACTGATAGACACCCTCAACCATTGTATCATTGTAACATAATTCAGAATTCATAAGTTGTAGAGATGAAGAGAGGAATATATGAGGACAAAGAATTTTATGCATTTTAGTTGCTATTGGCCATGTATAGGAGCACTAGATTTAATAGAAGAAGGTTTTGATTCCAATCTATGTGTTTATTATGGTTGTTGGAACCACCTATTAAATGGTATGTTGCAGGCTTGTTTACATTCTTTGTGTGCATTCTATTTCAATGCCCATGTGTGTGTGTATGCTCTCGAATTCTATATTGAATGTTTGAATTTTGGATAAGGGGTGAATGAGTTTCAGTTGTTTCTCTTTCTGAGAACTCCTTCAAAGAGTGCAGTGGAGGGTCCGCAAGGAGTGCGTCGACTAGGTTCTGTGTTTCATCTAAGGACCCTCAGAGGAGATTCAAATTGTGTCTTTACAGGCAAAGAGTGCTAATAGAGTACAGAGCTGTGCATGGTGTGCACAAGCCGGGTGGAGTCTTGGATTTTACAAATCCAAGAGAGAAATTGAGAGACTACTGTTACAAGGAGTGCATGGAGTCAAAGACCCTAAATAAACAAAGGTTATTTGAAAGTTTCCACAAGGAGTGTGTGCAGGGACCCTTTTGGAGGCCTTGAGTTTGCAAGTGGAAGCTGAGGAGGGTTAGAACCTCTCAATTGTTCCAAAGGGAGACAAAGGTTGAATTGGTTCACAGGAGTTAAGTTCTGGAGGAAGGACGCCAAGTCATTTGACCAGAAGTCCTTGAGAAGTTGAATCGAACAGTTGAATCGCTTCAGGGGGAAGTGCCGAAATCCCATGAATCATTGGATCTCTTAGAACAACGAAAATATTTGGACTGAGTGCATTTTCAACACCCATAAGCTCAGGAGGGGTAGTGACCGTCAGATCCAGATCAACAAGGACCATTGATCTTGTATGTGAAGTCACGTACCCAAATTTATGGTGCAAACCTATCGAACCTCAGGTCGAGGATCCGCTTATAGGATCGTTCTTCGTTTCCCTTTGAGCCGGATCGAATCTTTCAATTCCCTGCTTGAATCTTCTTTCTTTTGATCCACAGGTCCTTTTGAAATCTTCCCTGGTGCGAACGACACTAGGTACAAGCTCCCCCTTCTTTGCGTGACCACTGGCTATGACCAAGGCCTAAAATGAAAGGCGCTTGTTACAACTCGCCACTCGCGAGTTCATGAGTCAAGACTCTCGACTCTTCCTCCCCAAACTCACGATACCCGAAATGTCGATACGGGTATAGCTCCCTGCTGTCAGCGCCCTCTGCGGGTGACCATTGGCTAGGCTTCCCACTAGCACTTCTCACTTTTCACCACTTCGCTCCCTAAAGTGCTGTCTCCTTTGTACCACGACACCCGAAGTGCCGAGATCCCAAACTCCTCTATACTCCTTATCGCAGCTCGCAACCTCGCAACTTCTCTTTCTAATCTCTCAACTCTTCAACTGCCGAGACCCGAACCTGTGATGTGCCTAAGCGTCGAACTGCCGAATTCTGACACGTCATCCACACGGTCCCACAACAGAACTTCTCACCCTTTCGGGACTTCACCTTTCGTAACCTAGAGTACCCAACTTTTGGGCTCTCAACTCGCGAACCTCCGAGTTCGTGAGATCTCTAGATCTCTGCCATCTGTCCTTTCTGGATGGATGGCTCTGATCCACTCGCCACTTCGCTACTTTCCCTTTGCAACTTCGCGAACCTTGACGCAAAACTTTCGACCTTTCAATGCACGAAAACCCGAAATGATATTTCGTGAGCGATCCAACGGCCCTGGCTGACTTGGGTCCTACGGTCCTGATTTCTTCTGAGATTACGCTTGAGGAAATCTCTTCGTAACATTCTTTCTTATCTGCAAGATCTGACAGCTCTTGTGACTTCATGAATTCTTCTCAAATAATTCTGACCGTCCATTTCTTCCTGGACAATTCCTGTGAATTTGACCAAGTATTTCTCTGCGGAGCTTACCCGCCTGCAACGCAAACTTACTATGTCTCCTTTCAATGCCTCAAGGCACCAACCTTCTATGCTTTTCTTCGACAACTATGAATACCATATCCCTCCTGATATTTCTCCAACTCTGAATCTTAAAGAAGACTCCCGCACGCATTCCTTGCGGTGAATCCTTCAATTACTTCAAAGAATTGAAGTCCTTCGACTCTACGCATTCCTTGCAGTAGTAGTCCTTCAACAATTTCTCAGGTTCACATACTCTAAGACTTTACTAGGCCTGCGCACACTTTTCACGGCTCCTGTGCTCAACTTACACTTCTACGAGAATGAGAACAATTGTTATCCCTCCTGATATTTCAGAGATGAACTCTGACTTCTGTCAATGCACTCCTTGCGAACAAATTTCACTGCACTCCTTTCAGGAATTTTACTCACTTAGGCAGAGAAACAATTGAAACTCATTCCTTACTCTCTCTCAGAATTCAAACACAAAACATGAAATCATATACAGAACATATAAATAAAATGTATAACAGAAAGTAAACATCCATGAGCATAACATTCAATGTGCATGGACAAAGAACAAATATGACACCATGAATTTGAATCGAAGCTCTTTCTATTAATTCAAATCTCTGTACATGGGTGTTTTCAACTACATCTCTCTGCTCTCTTATCTATACTCTATGCTCAATTGAAAATCATGTTACAACTATACAATGAGGGTGTCTATATCCCATTTCCCTCTTGTGCTCTAAAACTGTCTAATCTAGAATTAAATTCTATCTACCTACATTCATTACACGTAAAGGATCCTATCTACTATGGACGAGAGTGGATTGATCAAGGTCCTTTTACAATAATACAAGCATGCCTCCACTTAATGAATTCATTAATATTTCAAAACATTTTCAAAAAATGTGATCAGTGCTTTTCCAGTTGTATCTTATCTCTGCGTTGTCTCGCTACTGGATATGTTTGCATGCCCTTGCAATGCTCCTACATCATACTCCCTCGCTTGAAAATTTTCATGGGCTCCTGTCCATGAGCTTGCGCATGGTCTGTCCATGCTTCTGGATTTCTTCTTCATTCTCCCAGCTGGCATCTTCAACTAGATGACCCTTCCACTTGACCAAGTATTCAAAATATTCCTTTCTCCTGGTCCTTTTGCTAACTCTTTTGTCCAGTATGCTTTCCATCTGTGGTTTCTTTGCAACTGGAATCTGTTTAGTCCACTGAACCTCTGGTTGTTCATCACTTGTTCCTGCTTCCTCATCTTTTTATGGTTACAAATCTGAGACATTGAATATCAGAGAAATTTCTATCCCATCGGGTAATTCAATCTCATAAGCATTCACCCCCAATTTCTTCAAAACCCTGTATGGTCCGATCTTCTTCATCTTCAGTTTGTTATATGTCCCCTTTGGGAACCTTTCCTTTCTCAGATGTGCCAGAATCAAATCACCAACCTCAAATTGAAGTTGTCTCCTATGTTGATCTGCTCTGCACTTATACTCTTGGCTCAAGTTCTGCAGTTTCTCCTTCACCTGGATGTGAAGTTCCTTCATCGCTTTTGCGAAATTCTTTGCACTAGCACTCCTAGTTGCATTCTGTTCTGAATCTCTCAATTCTGAAACTCCTCTTGGCTGCATCCCATAAACAATTTGAAATGGTCTCTTCCCTATGCTTTTGTTGATTGAATCATTGTAATCAAATTCTGCCTGTGGCAGAATATCGTCCCACTGACTGTGGTGTTTTGTCACCAAACTCCTCAGCAAGTCTCCCAAACTTTTGTTCACAACTTCTGTCTTTCCATCCATCTGAGGATGATAAGATGAACTGAACGATAAGTTTTTTCGCAACTTTTTCCATAAGGTTCTCCAGAAGTGTCCCACGAACTTGGTGTCTCTATCCGAAACTATGCTCCTTGGTAAGCCATGAAGTCGAATGACTTCTTTGAAAAACAGATTCACAATGTGAGTTGCGTCACTAGTTTTCTCACACGGTATGAAGTGTGCCATATTAGAAAATCTATCCACCACCACAAATATTGAATCAAACCCTCTTTGTGTTCTCGGCAGCCCCAATATGAAGTCCATGCTGACTACATCCCACAACCTGTTAGGTATGGGTAACGCTTGATAAAAGCCTGCATTATGCCTCTTCCCTTTTGAATGCCGACAAATTCTACATCTTTCCACGAATCTTTTGACGTCGGCTCTCATTCCTGGCCAAAAATATGACTCGTTTAACTTTGAGAACGTCTTTTCATGACCGAAATGCCCGACCAATCCTCCACTATGTTTCTCCTTCAGTAAATTCTCCCTCATGGAGCCCTTTGGAATACATAACTGATTGCCCCTGAATAACAATCCATCTTGGATCATGTATTCTATCCATTGGCTTCTGTCCCTAAGAATTGGATTCTCAGCTGCTTCATATGCCTCCTTTAAATCTGGATCATCTCTGTACATGTCCCTGAGATCATCAAAACCTAGTGTTTTGACTCTGAACTCTTGTAGTAGCAAACATTTCCTGCTCAAAGCATCAACAACTTTGTTAGCAGTTCCAGAAATATGCTTAATTACAAAAGTAAAGTTCTGCATGTATTCAACCCATTTAAGATGTCTTTGATTCAACTTCTCCTGTTGAGTCACAAATTGCAAAGCATTATTGTCACTGTATAAGACAAACTCCTTGGGGATTAAGTAATGTCTCCATTTCTTCAATGCCTGAATAATAGCATAGAACTCCTTGTCATACATGGAGTATTTTATCTTGGCTTCATTCAACTTCTCGCTAAAGTATGCTATCAGCCTATCTTCTTGGCTCAAGACTGCCCCTATTGCAAATCCACTTGCATCACATTTTACTTGAAATGTCTTTTTAAAATCTGGCAACACCAGAATTGGTTGTTCCGTGATTTTCTTCTTCAACAAATTGAAGCTTTTCTCAGCCTCTTTTGTCTAATGAAAATACTTGTGTCTCTTCTTCACTGTGTCCATCATCGGTGCACTAATTCCATTGAAATTCCTAATGAACTTCTTGTAGAAACTAGCCAATCCATGAAAACTTCAAACCTCAAATATACTCTTTGGCGATGGCCAATTCTTAATTACGTCCACCTTATCTGGATCCATCCTCAACTTATCTACAGAAATAACAAACCCCAAATAACTGAGCTCTGTCTTAATGAATTAGGATTTCTTCATATTTATCAGCAACTTCTCTTTCTATAACCTCCACATCACTGTAGCCAATTGTTCCAGATGCTCTGCCTCTGTTTTACTGAAAATCAGTATGTCATCCAGATACACAATGACAAATTTTCCAATGAAATCCTTCAGAAATTCGTTCATCAATCTCATAAAGGTACTTGGCGCATTCATTAAGCCAAACGACATAACAAGCCATTCATACAACCCTTCATTGGTCTTGAAGGCTGTCTTCCATTCATCACCTTCTCTCATATGAATTTGGTGATAACCACTTTTCAAATCAATCTTTGAAAAAAATTTGGCCCCACTCAAGCAATCCATCAAATCATCCATTCTTGGCAATGGAAATCTGTACCTGATGGTTATCTTGTTGATTTCTCTTGAGTCAGTACACATCCTCCAGCCTCCGTCTTTCTTCGAACTGAGCACTATCGGAACAACACATGGACTCAAGCTTTCTCTAACCAACCCTTTGTCCATTAAGTCCCGGACCTTTATTTTGACCTCTTCATTCTCCTGCGATGTCAATTTGTACACTGCTTTATTTGGTAAACTAGCTCCAGGTATGAGATCAATATGATGACTCACACTTCTGATTGGTGGCAACAAACAAGGTAGTTTTTCCACTACTATGTCAGTAAACTCTTCCAACAGTTTCTGAACCTCTTTCGGTAAATCATCTACCCTTGTGCTGGTTAAAAAAATTCTAGGTTTCCTAACCACAATGAATTGCGGTTCCTCCTTCTTCTTAACCTCTGTAAGAAGTTCCTTCCCACTCATGAGAAGTACAATGTTGCTTACTTCAGGTTTCACCTCCTTATCTTTGATTGGAAGCAACATGTGAGTTCTCCCATTCTTCTCTAGGGTGTATGTGTTCTTCCTCCCATCATGAATCACATTTCTGTCATATTGCCATGGTCTACCCAACAATAGATGACAAACATCCATGGGAATGACATCACAGAGTATTTCATCTTTATACCCTCCTATCTTAAATTCAACTAAACATTGTTTAGTGACATTTACCTGATGTCCTTTTTGCAACCACGAAACTCTGTATGGGATTGGATGATCAATCATCTCCAGCTCCAGTTTTTCTACCATCTCTGTAGAAACAAGATTATCTGTGCTACCATTGTCCACAATGACCTTGCATACCCTGTCCTTGGTTTTGCAAGCGGTCCGAAAAAGTCTGTTCCTTTGGACCGAACTCTCCACCTCCTTCTCTGGTATTAAGAGAACTTTTCACATCATCAACGATCTTCCGCCTTCAACATCCTCTGCCTCAACATTCTGCCTCTGTTCTTCGACGATGTGAGTTTCACCACCTTATTTCTTTTTGTATGAACACTCATAAGGCTTATGTCCGACCTTTCCACATGTGAAGCATTTCACTACTCCACCTCTTCCTCTTCCTCTACCTCTGGTACGAGATTTTTTTTTTTCCATCAGCATACTGACCTCTCTATTTGGTATACTTCCCTCTCTATGAGCTTCCACCTCTCTCAATTTGAGTCTGAGGTTTCTTCCACTCTTCCTTGGGTTTCTGATTTCTATCATGGACGATTGATTTGCCCCTAGCTTGACTTCTGCCTCGGCCTCTTTGACCTTGTTTTCGGCTCATCTTCTCTTCCACATTTAGAGCCATTTGATAAGCATATTCCACCATTCAGATGGTCATCATGCTCATATTATCCTAAATTTCATATCTCAGGCCATTCATATACCTGGCAACCTTTTCATCATTACTTTCACGATGACCTACTCTGATGTTTAGCCTGTAGAACTCTTCATTGTACTCCTTTACTGCCATCAGCTTCTGTCTCAAATTTTGCATTCTTCGAAATAGAGTAATTTGGTAATCCCTGGGAATGAATTTCGCTTTCATCTTTGTAATCATCCTATCCCAACTCTTGATTTTCTTCTCACCTTGGCAGCGTCTGTCAGCTTGCAGTTCATCCCACCACAATGCTGCATGTACTTTAAGTCTCATGACAACATGTCTGACCTTCTTGTCTTATTCGACATCTTCATAGTCAAAATATGTGTCTAGAGATCTGATCCAATCTAGAAGCTCTTCAACATCTAGGTTTCCCTCATATACTAGAATATCCATTTTTACTCTAGCACCCATTCTTGCAACAACTCTAATCAAGTGTTTATTTGCTGCTTCTTCTACTACAGTTTCTTCTTCTTCATGCCCAGCATCATCTTCGCTTTCAAACTCACTGACATCTCCAATATCAGCTGAGCGCCTTTGTTTTATTTCCATGTCCACGACTCTGGCACGTAGATCATGTATATCTCTTTCCATGGCTAGATTTGGCACCTACCTACCTCTTTCTCTTGACATCTCCCTATCCTCTGGAGGATCAGGTGTTTTCCTGTCCCTTCTTCTCGACGGCATGGCTGAGATTCCTTTCTCACTTTCCCTATCTGAAGTATACAAACATAGTCAAGCTCTGATACCAGATGGTGCAGACCTATCGACCCTCAGGTCGAGGATCTGCTTACAGGATCGTTCTTCGTTTCCCTTTGAGCCGGATTGGCTCTTTCCATTCCCTGCTTGAATATTCTTTCTTTTGATCCATAGGTCCTTTCGGAAGCTTCCTTGGCACGAACAAAACTAGGTGCAAGCTCCCCCTTCTCCATGTGACCATTGGCTATGACCAAGGCCTAAACTGAAAGGCACTTGTCATAACTCACCACTCGCGAGTTTGTGAGTCAAGACTCTCGACTCTTCCTCCCCAAACTCACGATACCCAAAATGTCGATATGGGTATAGCTCCCTGCTGTCATTTCCCTCTGCGTGTGACTGCTGGCTAGGCTTCCCACTAGCACTTCTCACTTTTTGCCACTTCACTCTCCGAAGTGTTGTCTCCTTTGTACCACGACACCCGAAGTGCCGAGATCCCAAAATCCTCTATACTCCTTATCGCAGCTTGCAACCTTGCGACTTCTCTTTCTAATCTCTCAACTCTTCAACTTTCGAGACCCGAACCTCCGATGTCCCTAAGTGTCGAACTGTTGAATTTTGACACGTCGTCCACGCGGTCCCACAACGTAACTTCTCACCCTTTCGGGATTTCGCCTTTCACAACCTAGAGTACCCAACTTTTGGGATCTCAACTCACGAACCTACGAGTTTGTGAGATCTCTATATCTCTACCATCTGTCCTTCCTGGATGGACGACTCTGATCCACTCGCCACTTCGCTACTCGCCTTTTGCGACTTCGCGAACCTTGACGCAAAACTTTCGATCTTTCAATGCATGAAAACCCGAAATGAGATTTCGTGAGCGATCCAACGGTCCTGGCTAACTTGGGTCCTACGACCCTGATTTCTTCTGATCTTACGCTTGAGGAAAGCTCGCCGTAATGTTCCTACTTCTCTGCAAGATCTGACAACTCTTGTGACTTCGCGAATTCTTCTCAAATAATTCCGACCGTCTGTTTCTTCCTGGACAATTCCTGTGAATTTAACCAAATATTTCTCTGTGGAACTTACCCGCCTGCAACTCAAACTTGCTACGCCTTCTTTCAATGCCTCAAGGCACCAACCTTCTGTGCTTTTCTTCAACAACTGTGAAGACCCTATCCCTCTTGATCTTTCTCCAACTCCGAATATTAAAGAAGACTCCCGCATGCACTCCTTGCGGCGAATCCTTCAATTACTTCAAAGAATTGAAGTCCTTCGACTCTGCGCACTCCCTACAGCAGTAGTCCTTCAACAATTTCTCAGGTTCAAAAACTCTAAGACTTTACTCAACCTGCGCACACTTTGCATGTCTCCTATGCTCAACTTACACTTCTGCGAGAATGAGAACAATTGTTATCCCTCCTGAGCTTTCATAGATGAACTCTGACTTCTGTCAACGCACTCCTTGCAGACAAATTTCACTGCACTCCTTGCAGGAATTTTACTCACTGAGGCAGAGAAACAATTGAAACTCATTCCTTACTCTCTCTCAAACTTCAAACACAAAACATGAAATCATATACACAACATATAAAGAAAATGTATAACAGAAAGTAAACATCCATGAGCATAACATTCAATGTGCATGCACAGAGAACAAATACGACACCATGAATTTGAATAAGATCTCTTTCTATTAATTCAAATATCTATACATGGGTGTTTTCAACTAAAACTCTCTGCTCTCTTCTCTATGATCTATGCTCAATTAACAATCATGTAAAACTATACAATGAGGGTGTCTATATCTCGTTTCCCTCTTGCGCTCTAAAACTGTCTAATCTAGAATTAAATTCTATCTACCTACATTCATTACACATAAAGGCTCCTATATACTATGGATGAGAGCGGATCGCTCAAGGTACTTTTACAATAATACAAACATGCCTCCACTTAATGACTTCATTAATATTTCAAAACATTTTCAAAAAATGTGCTCGGTGCTTTTCCAGCTGTCTCTTATCTCCGCGCTGTCTCGCTACTGGCTATGTTTTCATGCCCTTGCGATGCTTCTGCATCAATTTGGGGAATCGAGTGACCAGTGGTTTGGGTCAAGTGTTGTAAATTTCCAGGTGGTGAAATCCCGATACAGCCAGGACCGTTGGATCAAGGGAGGCACACAGCCATTGATCTCGCCGAAGGTATGATTTCGGAGTCGGGGATCCATCGAGGAAGAGGAATGGCTGTTGGTTGCCCATTTGAGTCATGAAAGACAAAATCCATGTGGACATGTGGCAAGAAATCACCTCGTAAGTAGAGTAAAGAAGAAGTGATAGGTGTCATGTGCTCGTCGCTTTGGGTAGAGTCAACCTTCGTTGACGGAATGCGTTTCTGGGATTCACAAGGGAAGGGCACGAGAATTTTTTGCTCCAACTCGTGAAGTCGCGAGTTTCGAAAGGTGCTTGCATAAGGCTTGGCTGTGGTCCTATAGAAAAAGGGGCCGAAGAGAGGGGCTTAAACCTTATCCCATTTGCATTTTTCATTTCGGCTATTGCCAAGGGCCAGGGCATAGTGTTCGAAGTGCCCCAACTCACGAGACCCAAAATTCTTTGTGGGCTTAGGCAAGGAGTTTAATTAATCCTTTTCAAGGTTTAGAGAAGATTGTACGTGGATCTCAGCCTGAGGGTAGGAGGTATGCACCAGTTTTGGTATTAGAGCCCAGAACAAGTTCTTTGCTTTCTGTAGTAGAGAGAAAAGAGGAATTTTATAGCCATGCCACCGAGAAGAAGAGAAAGGGAAATGCCTGATCCTGCAGTGGAAAGAGAAATGTGTGAATTACATGCCAGGCTTGATGCTATGGAAACAACACAGAGGCGCACAGTTAACGCCGGGGATATCAGCGAGGATGAAAGTGAAAATGAAGCTGAAAACAAAGAATTTGTGGTCAAAGATGCTGTGGAAGAACGCTTATTAAAGGCTGTTGCTAGGATAGGTGCTAGGGAAAAAATGGACATTCCAATGTATGAAGGAAACTTGGATGTTGAAGAGCTTCTAGACTAGATTAGAGCTCTATACAAATACTTCGACTATGAGGATGTTGAGGAAGACAAGAAACTCAAACATGCCGTTACTAGACTTAAAGGGCATGCAACATTGTGGTGGGATGAACTGTAGGCTGATAGACGTTGCAAGGGAAAGCAGAAAATCAAAATTTGGGATAGAATGGTTGCAAAAATGAAAGCCAAGTTTATACCCATAGATTATCAAATAAATATGTTTCGAAGGATGCAAAATTTGAGACATAAGCTAATGTCAATGAAAGAATACACTGAAGAGTTCGATAGGATAAACATCAGAGAAGGTCATCAGGAAAGCGATGATGAGAAATTTGCCAGGTATATGAATGGTCTACGGTATGACATTCAGGAAGATATGAGCATGATGACCATACGAACCATAGAATATGCTTGTCATATGGCTCTAAAAGCTGAAGAGAAGCTGAGCCGAAAGCAAGGTCAAAGAGGTTGAGGTAGAAGTCAAAGCAGAGGCAAGACGATTGCCCAGGATAGAACTCAGAAAACTAAAGAAGAGGGGAAGAAACCTCAACCACAACTTGAGAGAGGAGGAAGCTCACAGGGGAGGCAACATGCTGATAGAAACACTTTTCCTCGAGTCAGAGGAAGAGGCAAAGGAGGCGAAGTGAAATTATTTGTCTATGGAAAAATCAGACATAAATCCCATGAGTGTCCAGACAAGAAGAAAGATGGTGGTGAAAATCACATTTCTGAGGCTCAAGGATGGAATGTTGAGGTAGAGGATGCTGAGGGAGGAAGATCTTTGATGATGAAGAAAGTTCTCTTGAAACCAGAGAACCCAGCCCAAAGAAACAGTCTGTTTCAGCCTACTTGCAAAACCAAATATAGGGTATGCAAGGTCATAGTAGACAGCGGTAGAAAATATAATATTGTATCTACAGAAATGGTAGAAAAACTGGAGCTGGAGACTGTTGTGCATCCAATCCCATATAGAGTTTCATGGCTACAAAAAGGACATCAGGTAAATGTCACTAAACAATGTTTAGTTGAATTTAAAATAGGAGGATATAAAGATGAGATATTATGTGATGTCATTCCCATGGATGTTTGTCATCTATTGTTGGGTAGACCATGGCAATATGACATAAATGTGGTGCATGATGGGAGAAAGAACACGTACACTCTGGAGAAAAGTGGTAGGATGCACATGTTGCTGTCGATTAAGAACAAAGATGTGAAAACAGAGATGAGCAACACTGTACTTCTCATGAGTGGGGAGGAACTTCTTAAGGAAGTCAAGAAGAAGGAAGAAACACAATTCATTGTTGTTAGGAAGCCCAAAATTATTCTGAACAACACTAGGATAGATGATTTACTGGAAGAAATTCAGGAGTTGTTGGGAGAATTCACTAATATAGTAGTGGATGAACTATCTTGTTCGTTTCCACCTATCAAGAGTATAAGCCATCATATTGATCTTATACCTAGAGCCAGTTTTCCAAACAAAGCAGCGTACAGGTTGACGCCACAGGAGAATGAAGAAGTTAAGAGATAGGTCCAGGACTTAATGGACAAAGGATTGATTCAGGAGAGCTTAAGTCCATGCGTTGTTCCGACAATGCTCAGCCCAAGAAAGTCAGGAGGCTGGAGAATGTGTACAGACTCAAGGGAAATCAACAAAATTACCATCAGGTACAGGTTCCCATTGCCAAGGATGGACGACTTGATGGATTGCTTGAGTGGAGCAAAGTTTTTTTCAAAGATTGATTTGAAAAGCGAATATCATCAGATTAGAATGAGAGAAGGTGATGAATGTAAGACAACATTTAAGACAAATGAAGGTTTGTATGAATGGATTGTCATGCCATTTGGCTTAACAAATGCACCCAGTACTTTCATGAGGTTGATGAATGAAGTCCTGAAGGATTTCATTGGGAAATTCATCATTGTATATATTGATGATATATTAATCTTCAACAAAACTAAAGCAGGACATTTAAATAATTTAGATCCAGTGATGAGGAGGTTACAACAAGAGAAAGTGCTGATCAGTATGAAGAAATTGTCATTTATGAGGACATAACTCATTTATTTGGGTTTTGTTATCTCTGCAAATGAATTGAAAATGGATCCAGAAAAGATAAATGCGATTAAGGATTGGCCATTGCCGAAGAGCGTGTTTGAAGTTTGAAGCTTCCATGGTTTGGATAGCTTCTACAGGAAATTCATCCGAAACTTCAGTGGAATTAGCACATCGATGATGGATATGGTGAAGAAAAGACATAAATCTTTTCACTGGATGGAGGAAGCAGAGAAGAGCTTCAACCTGTTGAAGAAGAAGATCACTGAGCAACCAATTCTGGTTTTGCTAGATTTCAGCAAGACATTCCAGGTTAGGTGTGATGCGAGTGAATTTGCAATTGGAGTATTCTTGAGTCAAGACAATAGGCCGATTGCATATTTTAGTGAAAAAATGAATGAAGCAAAGATCAAGTACTCCACATATGACAAAGAATTATATGTAGTCATACAAGCACAGAAGAAATGAAGACATTATTTGGTTCCCAAGGAGTTCATTTTGTACAACGATAATCACGCTTTGCAATTCGTGACTCGAAAAGATAAGTTGAACCAAAAACATGCTAAATGGGTTGAATACATGCAAAATTTTACTTTTGTGATTAAGCATATTTCTGGAACTGCTAACAAAGTGGATGACGCTTTGAGCAGGAAATGTTTTATTATGCAGGAATTCATAGTCAAGACTTTGGGTTTTGATAACCTCAAGGAAATGTACAGGGATGATCTAGACTTCAAAGAGGCATATGAGGCGTTTGAGAATCCAATTCTTAGGGATAGAAACCAATGGATTGAATACATGATCCAGGATGGATTATTGTTCAGGGGAAATCAATTATGTATTCTTAAATTCTCCATGAGGGAGAATTTGCTGAAGGAAAAGCACAACGGAGGATTGGTCGGACACTTCAGTCATGACAAAACATTCTCAAAGTTGAATGGATCATATTTCTGGCCAGGGATGAGGACATATGTGAAGAAATTTGTGGACAGGTGCAGAATTTATCAGCACACGAAAGGAAAAAGGCAAAACACAGGGTTATACCAACCGTTACCCATACCAGAGAGGCCGTGGGATGCCGTGGGCATGGATTTCATATTGGGACTGCTAAAGACACAAAGGGGATATGATTCAATATTTGTAGTGGTAGACAGATTTTCAAAGATGGCACATTTCATACCATGCCAGGAAACTAGTGACACAACTCATATTGCGAACCTGTTTTTCAAGGAAGTCGTCAGACTTCATGGCTTGCCCAGGAGTATAATTTTTGATTGAGATACCAAGTTCGTAGGACATTTATGGTGGACCTTATGGAAGAATTTGGGGACAAATTTTTCTTTTAGCTCAGCCTATCATCCTCAAACGGATGGACAGACAGAGGTTGTGAACATGAGCTTGGGATATTTGTTAAGAAGCTTAGTGACTGAACACCACAGCCAATGGGATCACATTCTGCCACAGGTAGAATTCGCTTACAATGATTCACTCAATAGAAGCACAGGGAAGAGTCCAGTCCAGGTTGTATATGGAATGCAACCAAGGGGAGTTTCTGAATTGAAAGATTCATAACAAGCTGGATTCAGGAGTGCTAGTGCAGATGACTTTGTAGAAGGAATGAAGGAGCTTCACAACAGAATTAAGGAGAGGTTGCAGAGTTCAAGTCAAGAGTACAAGAGTAGAGCAGATCAACACAGGTGAGAACTTCAATTTGAAGTTGGTGATTTGATTCTTGCACATTTGAGGAAGGAGAGGTTCCCAAGGGGAACATATAACAAGCTGAAGATGAAAAATATTGGACCGTGCAGGGTCATAAGGAAATTTGGGACACATGCATATGAGATTGAATTACCCGATGGGGTCAAAATCTCACCGATATTCAATATTGTGGATTTGTACCCTTACAAAGCTGAAGAAGAAGGAGCAGAAGATAAACAAGAAAATATTCAACGGACAAAACAAATGCCTGTAGCTGAAAAGCCACATATGGAAAGCATAATTGACAAGAGGATTAGCAAAAAGACCAGGAGAAAAGAGTATTTTGAATACTTGGTCAAATGGAAAGGACATCTAGTTGAATATGCTAGTTGGGAGGATGAACCAACAATTCAAAAGCATGGGCGAATAGTGAAGGAACTCATGAACATGAGTTCATGAAAATTTTCAAGCGAGGGAGTATGATGTAGGAGCATCGTATAAAGCCAAAGACACATGCCTAACCAAAGGAGACAGCTGGAAAAACACCAGCGCACATTTTGAAGTGTTTTGAAGATTAATGAATGAACATTAATGTAATAGATAGGGAAGTGTACTTACTTTTGTGTTTTGGAGATTGTAAACAGATCTTGAGCGTTGCTCTCATTTGTCGAATGTAGAGGCATTTATGCGTAACAAATGAAAGTAGGTAGATTTATTTTAATAGATTAGAAAGTTTTAGGATCATAGGAGGTAGGAGGGAAAAGGGATGATAGACACCCTCAACCTTTGTATCATTGTAACATAATTCAGAATTCATAAGTTGTAGAGATGAAGAGAGGAATGTAGGAGGACAGAGAATTTTATGCATTTTAGTTGCTATTGGCCATGCACATGAGCACTAGATTTAATAGAAGAAGGTTTTGATTCCAATCTATGTGTTTGTTATGGTTGTTGGAACGACTTGTTAAATGGTATGTTGTAGGCTTGTTTGCATTCTCTATGTGCATTCTATTTCAATGCCAATGTGTGTGTGTATGCTCTCGAATTCTATGTTGAATGTTTGAATTTTGGATAAGGGGTGAATGAGTTTTAGTTGTTTCTCTTTCTAATAACTCCTGCAATGAGTGCAGTGGAGGGTCCGCAAGGAGTGCGTCGACCAGGTTCTGTGTTTCATCTCAGGACCCTCAGAGGAGATTCAAATTGTGTATTTACAGACAAAGAGTGCTAGTAGAGTACAGAGCCGTGCAAGGAGTGCACAGAGTCAAAGACCCTAAATAACCAGAGGTTATTTGAAATTTTCCGCAAGGAGTGCGTGCAGGGACTCTTTTGGAGGCCTTGAGTTTACAAGTGGAAGCTAAGGAGGTTTAAAACCTCTCAATTGTTCCAAAGGGAGACAGAGGTTGAATTGGTTCACAAGAATTAAGTTCTAGAGGAAGGATGCTAAGTCATTTGACCAAAAGTCCTTGAGAAGTTGAATCAGATGGTTGAATCACTTCAGGGGGAAGTGCCGAAATCTCGTGAACCATTGGATCTCTTAGAACAACAAAAAGATTTGGACTAAGTTCCTTTTCAACACCCATAAGCTCAGGAGGAGTAGTGACTGTCAGATCCATATCAACAAGGACCGTTGATATCGTATGTGAAGTCGCATACCAGAATTCAGGGAATCGAGTGACCAGTGGTTTGGGTCAAGTGTTGTAGATTTCTGGGTGGAAAAATCCCGATACAGCCGGGACCGTTGGATAGAGGGAGGCACACAGTCATCAATCTCGTCGAAGGTATGATTTCAGAGTCAGGGATCCATAGAGGAAGAGGAACAGCTGTTGGTTTCCCATTTGAGTTGCGAAAGCTGAAAAAGCCGTGTGGACATGTGGAAAGAACTCACCTCGTAAGTAGAGTAAATCAAAAGTGATAGGTGGCGTGCGCCCATCGCTTTGGGTAGATTTAACCTTCATTGACGGAATGCATTTTGGGGATTCTCAAGGGGAGGGCACAAAGTTGGTGCTCCAACTCACGAAGTCACGAGTTGTGAAAGGTGCTTACATAAGGCTTGGCTATGGTCCTATAGAAAAAGGGGCCGAAGAGAGGGGCTTACACCTTAGCCCATTTGCATTTCACGTTTTGGCTATTGCCAAGGGCCAGGGCATAGTGTTTGAAGTGCCCTAGCTCACGAGACCTGAAATTCTTTGAGGGCTTAGGCAAGGAGTTTAATTAATCCTTGTCAAGGTTTAGATAAGATCCTGCATGGATCTCAGCCTGAGGGTAGGAGGTCTGCACCATTATACATGGTAGTGGTTATAATTAATATAATATAAGGATTAAATGGTTTAGGTGAGATCGGAAGAGGTAGATTTCTGGGTGGAAAAATCCCGATACAGCCGGGACCGTTGGATAGAGGGAGGCACACAGTCATCAATCTCGTCGAAGGTATGATTTCAGAGTCAGGGATCCATAGAGGAAGAGGAACAGCTGTTGGTTTCCCATTTGAGTTGCGAAAGCTGAAAAAGCCGTGTGGACATGTGGAAAGAACTCACCTCGTAAGTAGAGTAAATCAAAAGTGATAGGTGGCGTGCGCCCATCGCTTTGGGTAGATTTAACCTTCATTGACGGAATGCATTTTGGGGATTCTCAAGGGGAGGGCACAAAGTTGGTGCTCCAACTCACGAAGTCACGAGTTGTGAAAGGTGCTTACATAAGGCTTGGCTATGGTCCTATAGAAAAAGGGGCCGAAGAGAGGGGCTTACACCTTAGCCCATTTGCATTTCACGTTTTGGCTATTGCCAAGGGCCAGGGCATAGTGTTTGAAGTGCCCTAGCTCACGAGACCTGAAATTCTTTGAGGGCTTAGGCAAGGAGTTTAATTAATCCTTGTCAAGGTTTAGATAAGATCCTGCATGGATCTCAGCCTGAGGGTAGGAGGTCTGCACCATTATACATGGTAGTGGTTATAATTAATATAATATAAGGATTAAATGGTTTAGGGGTTATAAAATATAGGTTTTAAACATTATAAGGGTTAGGAATAATTTTTATAAGGATTAAGGGTTATATAGGTCAAGGGATGTTAGAGGATATGGATTATACCTTTAGGTGTCAAGGGTGATAGGAATTATAAGGGATATGGATTACAGGGGGTAGGATTTAAAGGTTTTAAGGATTATAGGTTGTAAGTGTTATAGGGGTAAGGGTTTATAAGATTTAGTTAAGGGTTATGTGTGACAAATTTATTGATATTATAAGGTCTAGTTGGGAGTTATATTAGTTAGGTGTTTTGGATGTCAATGGTAATATTGGTTAGGTGATAGGGGTTAAGAGTTAGGGTTTACTATTTGGGGGTTATATGGATTGGGGGTCATGAGGATTCATAGGTTAAGTATTAAGAGTTACATGGGTTAGTCATTATCGATAAGGGCTATAGATGTTAGAAGGGTTATAGGTTAAGTGGTGAGGAGTTACAAGGATTCAACGTTATGATGGTTAGGGATATAGGTGTTAAGGATTCAAATTTATAATGTATAATATTATAGGGGTTAGGGGTGATGAGTTATATAGGTTAATTTTCATTGGGATTATAGTGGTTATAATGGTTAGGATGATAGGAAACATGTGTTTTAGGTAATAAGGGTCTAAGTGTTAAGGTTATATGTTACATAATAATTAGGGGTTAAGGGTTGATGGTTATATTATTATGTATTTTCAAGGTTAATCATTATAGTAGTTATGGTTTAGGGGTTATGAGGTAGATGTTAAATGGGTTATAAGTGTTAAAGGTTATGGGTTATAGGGGTTATATATTAGGGTTTAAATGGTTTAGAGTTATTGGCCTTAAATGTATTAGGATAACTTTTTAAAGGTTATGGATTCAAGGTTCGAGAGTTTACATGATAAGGGTTACTAGTTCTAGATGTTAATAATTATAAGGGTTGTAAATATTAAGGGATGTAAGGGTTTTCAATTATAAGGATTAGGGTTCATGTAAGTTAATTGTTATAAAAATGATGGGTAGGGGTTTCAGTTTTTGTGGTTTAGTGATTAGGGTTGATCTATATTATGAAGGATACATGGATTATGTGTTAGTGATTGTATGGTTTAAAGGTTAGTGGTTATAGGTGATATATATTTTATGAATTATATGGATTAGTTCATGATAACACTACATAAAAGTGACATATGATATGGGTTAGTATGTTTATAATTGTAATTTATTAGTGGTTGTAAGGGTTAGGGGTTATATTTTGATTTTTTTATGGTTTACTAGATATAGAAGCTAATGTTTTCAGGGGTTACACATATTAGGGATTAAGGGTTATACATATTAGGGATGGGAGTTTTCAAGTGATGGAGTGATACGAGTTATATGTGTTAAGGGTGTCATAGTTTCTAATAAATATAAGTGTTAGGGTGTAGGTGTTATAGGGGTTATAGGTTAAGCAGTTTAGGAGTTGTAAAAGTGGGTTAAGAGTTATAACAATTATTTTTTTGGATGATACATGTTATAGGGATTATGAGTTAAAAGTATAAGAATGTAGAGGTTGAGTTAGAGTTCATAGTAGTTTACTATTAAAAGCATCAAGGGATATATATATTAGGGGTTAATGGTTATGAGTTCATGAGTTTCAAGTTTGTGTTTATAAGGGTTTCAATTCGTAGGTGTTATAAATTGATGGTTTTAAGAGTTGGGAGTTACATGGGTTCTGATGGTGATGGTTTAGGGGTTATATCAGTGATACTATTGGATGTGATAGGGTTTACAAATAAAGGGTTATCAATAAGGTTCAAAAGTTAGGGGTTATAATTATTAAGGGTTACAATAGTTAAGGGTGAGGGGTCAAGGTTATATAGGTCATAAGGATAATTTAGAGGTTATAGTTGTTAAGGGATATATGGTATATGAGTTAGTAGTTATATTGTTCAAGGGTTTGGATTTACATGTGATAAGAGTTTTAAGCATTAAATTTTAAATGAATTAGGGGTTATTAATGATAAGGGTTATAAGAGTTAGGATGGATAGGATTAGGGGTTTGAAATTATAAGGGTAAGGAGCTACAAGGGTTAAGGGAAATTTTCATTAGGTCTTAGGTTGATAATGGTTATAAGGGATCACAATTATAGAGGTTAATGGTTAAGTATTATATGTTTTAGGGGTTAAGGGTTAAAGGATATGTGGATAAGTTATGGGTTATAGTAGTTGGGGGTAACAGGGAAACATTAAATAATGCAAAAATTAGTTATTTTGGGGTTATACTCATTATGGGTATTAGGTCATAAGGATTAAGGTTTAGGGTTAATGAGGGTTTTAGGGGATACAAGGGTGAGGGGTTTTATGAAATATATGGATCCTGAATTCTTGGGTAACATGGCTATAGGGGTTAATTATTAGAGGTAAGAGCGGCTATGGATTATAAATCTTATAGATGGGTTATAGTGGTTTGTGGTGGAGGATGATATGGGTTAGTTTCAAAATAGGATATATAATTTAGGAGTTAGGGTTATGAGTTATGGGAGTTACATATGACAAGGGTTATCACAATTGAGTGATACAAGTGTTAAATGGATTTTAGGTTAATGATTAAGGGGATAGGGTATATAGGGATTATGGTTTTATAAGGATTAATGGTTAATGCTTAGAATGATTAGATGGGTTATAGGGGTATTGTAATATTTTTGTGTGGCCATACTAGTTTATAGTTAAGAATAATAGGGGCTAAGAGTAGGGGCAAGATAAGTTATAGGTTACATTAACTAGTGAATAAGGGTTAAAGGTGTTAGCTATTGTAGGGGTCAGGGAATAGTCAGGTTAAGAGTATAGAGGTTATACGTGTTAGTATTAATGGGTTATACAAGTTAAGGTTTATACAAGCTATAGGGATTGTATGATATGGGTTATAAAGCTTGGGGTTTATGGAAAATATGTGTTACAAGTGTTAGGGTTTAGTGGTTAGAGGCATTATGGATATATGGTTTTAAGGGTTATAAGAGTTATCAAGGTTATATATGGTTTTTGGGGGTTAAACATTATATGGGTTACATTTTATCAATTGTATGGTTAGAAATTATATGGGTTAAGGTTTATTTATTATATGGTTTACAAATTTAATGAATTATGAATGTGAGGAGTTAGTGGTTAAGGGTTTAAGGGTTAGGAGTTAGGGTTATGAGTTATGGGAGTTATATATGAAAAAGGTTATCATGGTTAAGTGTTACAAGTGTTAAATGGATTACAAGTTAATGGTTATTATTTAGAATGATTAAAGGGGTTATAGTGGTATTATAATATTTTGGTGTGGTCATACTAGTGTATAGTTAAGAATAATAGGGGTTAAGAGTAGGGATGAGAGGGGTTATAGTAGTTAGGGGTTATAAGTATTACATTAACTAGTGGTTAAAGGTTAAAGGAGTTATATATTATAGGGGTTAGGGAAAATCAAAGTCAAGACTATAGAGGTTATAGGTGTTAATATTAAGGAGTTATACGAGTTAAGTTTAATACAATTTACAGGGGTTGTATGATATAGGTTATAAAGGTTAGGGTTTAGGGACAATATGTGCTATATGTGTTCGGGTTTAGTGGTTAGAGGCATTAGGGATAGATGGTTTTAAGGGTTACACAATTTATCAAGGTTATATGTTATATTGTAGGGATAGGAGTTATAAGGGTTAAACATTATATGGGTTAAGTTTTATCAGTTATAGGGTTAAACATTATATGGGTTAAGGTTTATCAATTATATGGTTTACAACTTTAATGAATTATGAAGGTTAGGAGTTAGTGGTTAAAGGTTTAAGGGGGTAATATTTATATGAGTTAGGGTTAGGGGTGATAGTGCATAGGGGTTAGGAGTTATAATTGTAATACTGGTTAAAGGATAAGGGTTATGAGTTTATGATTATATCAATTAGGGTTTACTAGTTAGTATTTATATGCATTAAGTTTTAGGGTAATGGTTATATAGGGTTAAGTATGATAGGGGATATTTTGGTTATGGAGTTAGTGGTTAAGGGATATGTATTTGAGTTTTTATTAGGTTTGGGGTTATAGTTATTTGATGGTTATGGGTTTCAATGGTTAAGGGTTAGTAATGATATGTGTTAAAGTGGTTATATGGGTTAATGTTATAAGGGTTAATGGGTTAGGGGATCTATAGGTTAGTTATGGGTAATATTGATAGAAATTTTGTAATGATAGGTGTTATAGAGATTAGGGGTTATGCATGTTACTGTTAAAATCAATATGGTTATAAGGGTTCACAATTATATGAGTCATAGAGTTTAGGGGATAACATTAGGGGTTTTAGGAATTCTACATTATGCAAGATTAATGGTATGGGTTATCTATGTTAGGTTTTAGAGGGTTAGAAGATTACAAGTTATACAATTTAAGAGTTATTAGGGTCATAAGGATTGAGATTCAAGTATTATAGGTATTATGATTAAGGTTTATATGGATTAATTGCTATGGTTAGGGGTTATAGGTGTTAAGGTTTAGGAATTATATGTCCCAAAGTTTATAAGGGTTATGGAAGGGGTTATAAAGGCTAAGGGTTATGGATGCTTATATAAAATGGTTAGGGGTAATAAGGATATAGGGATTAGGGGTTAATAATTCTAGCAGTTAAGAATTATAGGGGTTATTCATTGGGATTTAAAAGGGCTATATGTTTTAAGAGTTAAGAATTAAGGGTTATAAATTATATATTACATGGGAAATACATGTTATCGACTATAGGGGTCATAAGTTAGGGGTTAGAGCTCAAAGGGGTTAGGGGTTAGATGATAGGGATTTAACATTATAGAGATGAGGTGTTATTGTAGTTTTATTTATTATAGATTATAAGTGTTAGGGTATATCAAAGTGATATGGGTGAACTATTATAAGTTTTATGGGTTATAGGTGTTATACAATTAGTGGTTAGGTTTAATATGAATTACAACGATTGCATTAGATGAGTGTTAAAGGGATAATGGTTAAGGGTTAGGGTTTATAGGGTTTATTTAGAGGTTATACTATTTATAATTTAGGGGTGATGGGGTAATAATGATTATTTTGGTTCGTAGTTAGTTGTTATAAATATTAGAGTATAATTGAGATAAATGTTAGAGGGGTTGGGAGTTAGTTTTTATATAGGGTGGAATGATAAGGACATGAATTTAAGGGTTATATAGACTATACAAATAAGAGGTTAGTAGTTATACATGTTAGTTGTTCGGTGGGATTGTAGGGGTTAAGGATTGTAAAAGGGTTACGAGTTGAAATTTATAGAGATCAAGGATTAATTCATATAGGGGTTATAAAGGCTAGGGGTTATAGGGATTAGATAAAGTTTATACTTGTTAGGGGTTCTATAAATTTATATTTATGTGTTAGGAATTTAAAAGTGACAATGATTTGTGGGTAGGGATGATTATGTGACTAGATATAAAGATTGAGGGTGATATTGAATAATATTATCATCAATTATGGATTACTTGTAGTGGTTAGGTATTATAGGTTATATGGATTATTATTTTAAGGGTTAGTGTTCATATATGTTAAGAGTAGAGGGTGATAATGATTATAAGGATTAGGGTTTAAATGAGATAAGGATTGTTGGCACAGGGACAGACCCAGGGTTCAACTCCAAGAGTGCACCAACAAGCCCCAACTACTGGCCCTTTCGACTACACCTGCGAAGTAGATGCAGTCTCACCTGAGGAAGCTATGGGGGGGTTGCAGTACATAAGTGTCTACAACCAAGGGGAATATCAAGTGGATCCAATGCCAGAACAATGCAACATGCCTATATCACTTATCATCTTAGATCTATTCTACACATCTACTTATTAGATCTAACATAATAATGCAATCACAGTACATAAATGATAGAGACAGAATACCAATCACACACAAAACCAAATATACGTGGTTCACCCTCTCCCTAGGGCTACATCCACAGAACTGTGCTTTATAATATATTAAGATGAAAGCATACAGTTCTTGTTTGTGCTCTTAGCTAGCAAACCTATCTCTTTTCTCTATCTCTCCTCTTCCTGTGCACCCAACTGTAGGGTTGATATTCACACCTAGATGAAGATCTTACAATACCAGAAGGCTCTCACACTTAGCACTTCTCTCTCATACAACAATAATCTCTCACAAC